>JAZHYW010025236.1:0-183887 GCA_037355805.1 Ixodes ricinus | reverse complement strand
ATACTCTGGAATAGCTTATTCAGAGCTTACTCTGGAACAGCTTAATCAGAGGGCTCTTCGGCTTGTGGAAGTTTTCGTCTAGCCATCTCGTAGGACTCTGCAAGTTCGAGGGAAAAAAAGAACACAAAATTTCACACACTACACATTTCGCAACTATTAAATTCCATAAATCGAAAGAAAGAAGTTCACCAACTGCTGAACTTTTAAAACCAATTCATGTGCAATGAATTCTGAAATGCAAGTTATGGGCATTCACTGCCATACTAACCAAACCAACCCAGGGCAGTGCAACTTAGCCGCTCCCAGAAGTCTGGCGGTTGGTGCACGTTCTGCACCATTTGTTGCAACTTTCTCGCGTTCTTCTCTGGTGGCCAAGCGACATAGCCATCCCTATACCAGGACCTTGGAGCAACTGCGACCTGATCATCTTCATCGCTGAATTTCACGATGCCAAACATTCCTAAAAGTAAAACAAAGTACAGGCATTTGTTATTTCAGGGAAGACAGCTGAGGGAAGGCGGCACAAAGATTTGTTTGCAAAAAGAATGGAGACCTATGTATTACTCAGCTGCAATGGTTAGTGAATTTGCACTGCACACTAACATTCTCAATCTGAAATTGTTATTTTCCAGCCTTCAGCAGGTATTCTAAAATTAAAAATAATACTACTAATTTTAAAACTTAGTGCAGCTAGGTGGAGCTGGCCATGGTGAAGATCAAACGAAAAAAATGTATTCCACATAGGAACCCAAGTATTCTGCACTTTCCCTATATTATTAATTCCAACAGAAGTTCCCAATGTGGTCACCAGCTTCAAGTTTATTATCATGAAGCAAGGGAAAGACAATCTTCTTGTTTTCATATTCAAACTTGAGGCATTTAATATATGTCCTCTAAAGCCCAAGCAGTTGTGGCTGAAGGAATCGACACCTCAAAAATGCCAAGCAGAGAGGACTTGCACGGATACATGTAGAGATCAGACCTTGCAAAAAACCTGGTTCCAACAACACAAGGAGACCCAGAAGAGAAGAAAGCGACATGAGAGGCTTGGACTATGCTTCCGTCATTCATGACAAAGCAGCTGTCCCTGGCATCAGTTCTCAACACGAACTTGTGAGGGACCACAACCTTTTTGAACTGTGGCCCACTGCAACCTGCATGTAGCGGACCACTCCCGTGCTCTGAAGAGAAGCATGGTTCCGTTGACGAGACATTTCCTTCTGCGCCTGCACTTCTCTCTTCCATTATACACTTGTACAACTGCTGGAGAGGCATTTCAGGCTTTCGCTTTTGCTTCTAAAGCTTTTGCATATAATTCTCAAATGGAAAGGCACCCCACCCATTCACTGAACCATGGGCCCGCACATCCGCAGCAAGGTGAATTAGTCCATGAACATTGTGAGAAGCTCTCTCTTGTCCATAAAGAAATATAAGCGTCCTAACAAAGTGTTGCAGAAGCTGCTCTGCATAGTCAAGGAAGTCCCAACACAATCTGGGCGATGACAAGATTGTCAAGGCAACATGGAGAGACATCAAATTCTTGTACACATCTACGGGCAAGCTTGGCACAAACACAAGAGGGCCAGTGTACAGAAGTATCAGTAGCCTTCCATCGGTCCACCTCAGTGAGACTGACCCCATGGTCGTCTGCTCAGTTCGGAACAAATAAAATGTCGGAGGCGGCAGAGCTTCTCTGAAATATCCTCTTTGACGCGCCTGTGTTGCCTGTACCTTTTGGAGCCCTTGAACCAGAGGAAAATCAATTTCTTCATAACACTCAGCAGCACCAGATGCATGTACTCCAGTGGCACATCTTTAACCATGTCAATAGGCAGCTCCTCTAAGACAGTTGTGCCAGTGTGATGGTCCTCTTGTCTCGCTGTTCGAAAGCTCTGGTCAGTCCTCAGTTCCGCATTGAACTGTGGAAAGCACAGTCTCCGACCAACTGTTTTTCCCTCAGTTGTACACTTCATACAACTGAAGTATCCATTGTGGGTTTTGATGGAGAGCACGTAGGCCTTAGCAGGGGCATCACAAATGATTTGTGTGAGCTTGACTGCCACCCTGCTGCCATTGAGAATACCAGTCTCCAGCAAGCTGACCATGTCACGTACAAAGGCCTGCATGAACAGATTGGGATCTTCTGGCTTCGACTGCCCACAAAAGACACCTACCGGAAAGGGGCAGCCGTTTCTGCAGTTTGCAACCCTATACAATATTGGCAAGAACTGGTCCCGTGTGCTTTTGGTCAAAGGGAGCCCATTAATGTTTATCTGCAAGTAGAGGCATTCTGGGAAAGTTGTCAAAGCTTGTAGATTGTCCACCAAACCAGCAGCCAGTCCAGAATGACAATAGGGCCCACCACCCAACTCCGTTATTGCTGGGCAGTTTCTTGGAGTATCAAGCAGAGTTTTAGCACAGCTTGGCAGGGACGAGAAGCAGGGATGGTTCTTTGCCAATTTTAGAAGGTTATTCAGAGCCTGATGGGAGATACTGTTCTTGATACTCCATCGCCTTAAAGGGGCGGTGCAACAATTTTTGTACTTTGCGCAAATACCGCTTAGAACGGATCCCTGACGTTAATGACCTATGAAACACACGTTCGTTTTTCACCCCACGCAATAGAAGTCCCAGAAAAAAAATAAAGAAAAACGAGCAGCGTTCACCCCCTCAACTCGCAGCCGGAACAAGCGGCCACGTGATCTGGAGCCGATTATATGCCGCCAATGTTGATCGTAGCCACGCGCTGGGGTTGGCAAAGCACAGGACACGCGCTGAGTTCCAGACATTTTTATGGCTCGGCTATTGACCCCGTAAGTGATGACGTCACAACATGGCTTTTGGGTCCAAACAAACCATTACTAGGGACGTTGCTATGGACTAATGCATGGAGACTCCACATGAGGCTAGATTTTTGCTTACAAGTAAGTAAATCATTTTTTGTAAGCAACCTAACTTCTTGATATCTAATAATGAAGATGTTCTTGTCGTCTCAGTGTCATATTGCAACGATGAAAGCCATTTCTGAAGTATTACACTCCGCTTTGCTTTGGCAGCAGACGATACCGGCCTCTGTTGCAGCCAACGAGCTTGTTGGTTGCAGCGGGCGTCTTCATTGAATTGCGTCGGTAAACGAGCGTCAAAAACAAGTGCATCGCCATGGCCGTAAAGGCCTCCTGAATGTGCGTTTTTTTTTTCTGTGAAGAACCCAGCTTAGTTTAGAGGGGTGAAAATGCCGCAAAATCAAATCACGTCATGCCAGTTACGACGTCGACCTGAAGTGCATTATCGGCGTAGTGCAGGCCAGCATGAGAAACAAATCGTATGCGCCGTCGAGGTAAGTCGCGTTCATCATCATTATTATTGAGGTTGTCAGGCTATTAAAGAATTGCATGTCTATCGTGATTTCGCAGTATTTTGCTTTTTTCCGTTGGTATACATCACGTTTCGTGGATGTGCTCTTTTTGTGAAGATCTCCATCGAACCCGCGATGCGAGTACAATCTGTCATAAACTCACCTTATGTTTTTTTATCCAGTTCTTTCGCGTTTTGGGGTCTTCCGGAAATCTGAAGAAATTGCAATAATCTTTCTCCACGCGATGGTTACAACCAGGTACGAAGCACCCTCCCATAGCGCGAGTCCGCAAACAAAATTTGGGATCTCAACCGATCGCCTAAAGTGCTCTTCGCACGGGTGCAATGCGATCTTTTAGCAGACGATCATCTCGATCGACGCCCGGACTTTCGATAAACCATATTTTGCATCGCACCCCACTATAGATTCTTATAAGTGTCTGAAACTCATTATTTTTCAAAGAAATGCAATATCAGAATATCGTGTTTATTCACACGATTCAGACGCCAGCGCCGGCTTGGCCGGCCGGCGTGTGGCAGACGGCATACTACTACCATTCGTCGTCTGCTGCAGGCATCTTGAGGACCGGAAGTTGTCGTCGTAAATATTTCAGAAACAAGCGATTACCGGCGCATTTCTGTCGAAACATATATGACATTCAAGCTTTCTATATCTGTGATTTTTAAAAGTTTAAATCCTACTCCTGATTTTTAAACGGTCAGGTTTTCGTAGCAAAACCTAGCCACATGTATTTGTCCATAACAACGACCCTAGCAACGGTTTGTTTGGACCCATGACGTCACACTTACGGAGTCAATTGTCGTCGTTGCAGCGATTGGACACGGGTTGCTACCCGAATGCTTCTCGAGCTAGTAATTATCACGAGCCCAAATCGAGTGCCCAGGCAACGCTCGGGTCCAATCTATGAACCGCATTCAAATATCGTCATTGGGGTGTACTGCGATCCCCACGTTACGTCATCACATTTTGCAAAGGAGATATTGAATGAAAATGATCGCTTTTGTCCTTGAAATTACACCGCAACAAAGGAGTTTCTTGGCCAGTGGCGTTGCGTGCATCCTTGAGTCCCACTAGTGCCAGTAAGCTCGTGTAAAGTGAAAAAGATTCCAATTGATTCCGTTGCACCGCTCCTTTAAATCGTTTCTAAATTGGTCAAGAGAACCGCTTTCTTCATCACTTGAAGGTTTCGGTATTTTTGCGCCTGCGGCTCCGCTGTCGCCGTCACTACCGTGAACGGAAATATTAGAACCTACAGTGTTTTCGATACTTCCAGAAAAGAGACCTTCCTCACTGGTGTTCAAGTCTCTTTCCTGACTCTCTGCGTCACGTTCGGTGGCAGCAGCAAAACGTACGCCGGAGTTGGTCCCTCACTGCCGGACGACCCGTCTGACTCGCCCGCTACAGCAGCCTCACAGTAAACTGCGGGGCCGGAATCGCACACCAAATCGACGGCCGCGCCTGCCAACCGTAGACTCATTTGCACACTTTCACATAGTGTCCGCCGAAACGTCCGGGACGTCTTGTGCAATGTGTTTAGGCAAGACAGCGCGCGACCGCACCTGTAACACTGCCACAAACAAACAATGCGCCCGGATCACTCAAAACCGCGAGCAAGAACGATCACACGGTTACGCACGAAGCGTTCACGAACAATTTATGTGGCACTGCGGAACTTATAAAGTAAGATGTGTGCTTACCTGTCAGCCTTGCTTATTTCACGACGAAATCGAGTTGTTCTTGTTTCTTTTGCTGGACTACGGAATCGCGCCAAATGGTCAAACCAGTACAAACTGCGCACGCGCAAAATTGCCTAAAGCCGATACTAGTACCGCCGGAATTTCGTATTCGATTTGAAGCTCTATAATCCATAAAGTTATTATAAATAACTCTATGCTATAATCATTAAAATGATAATAAAGTACAATTATAATATTAAGATAACAGTTAAAATTATTTATATATATTTAAATTATTGTGGGATTAGTTGCGTATTCTACTGGCTGTATGAGCACCCCAGTATATCCCGCGCGGGATATACTGGGGTGCATAATCCGACGGATGTCCCCAGGACGATGACCTGTGACATGATCTCCCACAGATGCCCCTTACAGGATATCCTGAGGATTGCACTCCCAGGGATGTCCCCAGAATTAGTTCCTCCCGGCCGGGACATCGGGATATTATGGGGATATCCTCAGGACTTTGTGTTCTGTCTGGGTGGTCATAGAGGCAGGCGTCGGGAGTTGGACGAGCGCGGGCGAGCCGCAGTCGGGTCAGTGTTTGCATCGGCGGCGGCGGGCCGCAATGGATAATTCGCCGGAGCGAAAGTGGCGGGCTGCAGAGTTCAGCAGCGCGCGGGCGATTCCGTGCGAGGCCAGACAACCAATTAGCCCAGCCAGCAAAGCGTGCGAGGGGAGCCACAAAGAGCGTCCACTTCCGCTTTCAGAGAAAAAAACTCGGCCCAACACCAATCAAAAACGGAGCAGGCGGAAGGTCCTTTGTGCCCGTGTTTTTTTTGCCTCTTTAAATCGCGGCGACCGCCCCGCCTGGGAACGAGGCTGTAGGGGTACAGGTGCGTGACCGTCACGTGACTGGCTGGAGCGCGCAAGCCACGGCACAGGCCACGGTCGACGACACGCTGCCGATCCTCTCCAGCGAGTTCGTCAAGTCTTTTGACAACCGTGCCGCCACGGGTCGTTTTGGCGAACAATTGTCCGGTGTTGCCAGGCGTTACCAAGAAGGAAGTAACGAAATACGTTACTCGTTACTTGCAAAGCGCGTTAACATTACGGATAAAAATTAACGCGCGTTACATTTTTATTTATGGATGAATACGCTTTACCGTCTTGACTGGGACAAAGGGCGTGGGCGTTTTAGGGTTTTTCTAAAGTGGGAGTGTCTGCGTGGTGAATAGACAGGCACAATTTTGGAGTTATGTGAAACGAGTGCCAGAATTCATAAAATTTAAAGCACTCAAAACGCGAAATCAAAATTGAAGTGTATTTTTTTTTGTTAAGTCTTGGGAAGATGTAACGGTGTAACTGTTTCGAAAAAATAACGAGCACGTTACTACGTTACAGAAGAAAGTGACGCGTTGCAGGTGACGCCGTTACTCTTGTACGCGTTATTGCCATCACTCCCAGTGGCGCCCATGGATGCTTTTGCTCGGAACAGTGCCGCACCATCGATGGTTGTGCACTGTCGCATTTTCTCGGACGTATATCCTCGTATAGCGAACGGTGCTATCCCTGGCAAGGCAGCTCGGCCCGGCAATCTGGCGCCGAGAAGTGCGCTTGCGCCACGCAGCAGAGAAGACGACGTCCCGGACGCGCAGACGGCGAAACAATGGAAACGCCGTCCAATTTCCCAGATGGGCCGCACGCGGTAGTCCCTGGCGCAGCCAGTCTCGCGTCCGTTTGTGCCATGGCCGACGCTCCGGGGACGAGTGCCGCCCTCTTCAACCTCTTGTTGTCGGGCGCACACGCCGAGCGGTCCGGTGCTGTTCCGATTCGGCGGAAGACAGCCCTTTTTGCAAAGTGCGCTCGGCGTGTGCCCGACACAACGAAGTTAAAAAGGGACACTCGTCCACGGCGCCGAAAGGAATGCCGGAAGCTAGCTGTATAGAAAAAAACGATGTGCGAAGAAACGAAAACGATAGCTGTAGCACGGTCGGCGCGAAGCGGGTGGAATTACGCCGTCACGTACCTGAGGACGAAGGTGCGACGTGGTTAATTTTCATAGCCCTCGTGGTTGGCGTCGTGGATGCCGCTGGCGTCCGCCACCAGTGTTCGGCGATCCGTGAAGTAAGCGGGTAAGTACGGTGGAAGTTTCTAAGACCCCGCATCATTTAGAGTAGCGACTGGATACTTAAAAGTGGGATTTCGCATAACGCGAGTAATGTTTGAAAACAAGCATCTCAAATTCGAGCAGACGACACGAAGATTCTCCCTTCGTCGCGCCATTCTTGGCAGGACGCCTGGGTTGCCCTCTTCGCTCTCTTCGCGCAGCACGGCGAATACGGGAAGTCCCGACTTCCATTACCCCTCGTGCGCCGCGACGACAAGCGACGAGGACGAAATTTCTGCAAGGTGACGCCGACAAAACTCCCGCCTTACTATCGCTTAAAAAAAATAAAATAAAAAAGCGCAAGCGAGCGGGTGAGGGCAGGCAAGGAACTGGGCTACCCTATGCTATAGACTACCCTAACACCTCCTATACTCGTATTCACCTCAAAAACCGCAGTAAAATACACATCTCGTGAGAACTAGTTTGCGCAGCGCATGAAGAATGCGCAAAACGTTGTTTTTCTTTTCCCTCGAATCTGTCAACGAGTATGTGCACAGACTGGACACGAGAACTGGGTTCGGCTGGAACTTGTCTGCCCGCTGATTGGGCACGAGTCCCAGCCGAACGCTGACGCGGCACTCGCGTCCAATCGGAGCCTCACACGCTGGTCTCCGGTAGATGACGTAGACGAGCCTCGTTTTCCAGCAGGCCTATCCCTGTCCCTCCTCTTCTGCGCCTCGGGCAAGGAGGAGCACGAGGCCACAGCCGCTAACACGTCCCACGAAAGATAGTCTGCAAACACTGGCTGAGGCGTTCTTGAGCGACGCTCACACTGGTCACACCCAAACTGTCCGCAGACCTGTTCGAAGCAGACGTACATACGTATATGGAGCGCTTCGAAGATGCTTCAGGCGTGATCGCAGACATTTTTGTCATAGTGTCTGCCGCGAACACCGTGTATTTTCTGTACGACGAATGGAGCAGTCCATGACCATGGCTCCATGACTCGTCCATGACTCGTCCATGACTGGTCCATGACTCGTTGCGCACTTGGTGCGCGGCCTTTTGGGATCTTTGCAAAACGTTCCTATAGTCCCGGGGAACGTGGAGGTGCACAGGGAAACTCGGGCGGACCGCATGCAGCCAGTACATGCGTGTAACTTGTCCTCGCAGGTACGGCGGTGTGCTACTTCCCGGTGGAGCTGCACGGCACGTTCCTGATGCAGACGCAGGCCACGTCGGCCTTCGGCGGCTCCGTCGTGTCCTACTCGGAGATCACCGTCGAGGTGGACGCCATCCCGCCCTGGGGACGCTGCCACCGGCGACGGGGACACCACGTCATCCTCAGGGACAGGTGAGCTCGCCTCCCGCCAGGAGGAACAGACAGCGCATCCGCAACGGCACCGCGTGACATTGCACACGCAGAAATACGAACTAAAACTAAGCGAGGAAGAGACAAAATGCGGTTGTATTTTTATCTATCGATCACGCCGTCATACGTATAATTGCATTTTATAAGAAAGGCAACGGACGGCGTTCAATCGTCGGCCTGGAAGTTAAGTTGGAGGCGCAGGTTTTTGACGAGTGGTCACCTCTGCAACCTTTTTGTGCACGCATGCGCATCAGCAAGGTCGCGAAATACATGCTGCATTCCAAGCTGTCCGCTCGGCACTTATCCGATTGAACGTCCGCTCGCAGCACGGGCACGGAGGACTGCATGCGCTGCTTCCACCTGACCCTGAAGACCCCCAACGTGATCCAGATCCACGCCGAAGGTAAGTCGCGCACATCTCGTCCGACGAGCCGTCGGCCTGAGCCACTTGTGGCCGGTTGCGCAGGGTTGGCCCGCTGCTACACCAACGTGGAGGCGGCCCGAGCCACGTGTCCGGACGAGCGAGCCGTCTCGGAGAGGCGCTTCACCGAGATCATCCTGTACAGTACGTGACGTCCTCCTTGTAGCGTCGACGTTCGGCCTCTTTCGAGGCTGCTGCTGCTCTGCACGGACGAAGGGACTCGAGGCCTCCTGGACAACGAGGAGGCCGGTTTCTACGTCACGGACCGAAGGCCAGCGCGCAGATTGGATGCAGCGTTCGGGACTCTCGTTCAATCAGTGAAAACACCCAGCAGAGCGCCGACATGAGAACTCGCACCCAGTATATGCGCTGGCCTACGGTGGCTGACGTAGAAACACCTCCAACCTTGTTGTCGCAGAGGTGTCGGTTTAAAGCGATTTTACGTGCGCTTGCTCGCCAGCCCCTTCCTCAGAAGTCTTTGTTCCCCTCTTTCCCGTTTTGGTAGAGAAACAACCCACGCCGGGAGGGTGTTCAGAAGAGCTTCTGGAGTCAGTTCATGGGGCAGTGGTGGCACCCTCTATTACAAACACATCATAAAACTTGCTCTTTCGGAACTCTGGCGATATTTGTCAGCAATCGCAGCGTCCTCTCTCGTGCATCCCCTCACCCGGTTTACGTGCTGGGCGGTCGAGAGTTCTCCGCAGCTCGACAGCGCGTGGAGCGAAAGCTCGCGCCGCAGTCCCAGGCGTTCAGAGTTCCAGTCCAGCCTTAAACACGAGCGGGTGTTATATACCGGCGTCGTCCCCGGCCACACCGTCCAGCGGGACGCCAGTGAGAGGCAGGCTGTGTAACTTCTCCCTCTTCGTGCACAGCAGCGGCGTCGATCGCGCCCTCTGGTCGGCCGTCGCACGACGAGCGCTACGATGGACGTCTTGCCGTTGTCCCTCCGCAGGAAAGCAGTCCCCGGACCAGGCTTCGGGAGGCAGCCCCACTGTCGGCGCGGCGTCGCAGCCGGCGACCCTACACGAGATGTTCTGCCCGATCAACGGCCGCTACCGCTTCCAGTACCGGGCCAACGGCGAGGAGTTCCGCTGCGCGGAACCCTTCTCGTCCGAGCTGAGCAACTGCCCCAGGGGCAACGGGCTCACCGTGCGCTTCAGGCAGTGCTCCTTCCCGGACTTCGGTGAGCCTTTCGCACGCACCCTTCAGTATCCCTATTTCGCACGAACCTCCCTTTATGACCCTTCATTCGTCGAAAGGGAGTTAAAAGGGTGCAACAGGGTGCAGTGCGGGAAACCGAAATCACATCCGCTTGAAACTGCTTTAGTGGATGTTGTCCCCGCGACTACATCGAAGACTCATCGCCTGTTTACCACGGCCGCTTGTTCGCTGTGCAGCGGGAACCAGAATCGAGCGATCGTGCACGCCAGTACCTTTTACTAGGAGTGAGTGAACCTCGAGGTTTCGTCCGAAATGGGGCCGAGGGAATGTAGTGATGTGATGGCTGTGCCATATGCGCCAAACTGCGCCGAACTGCTTACCCTGCTACATCCTGCTCAATTTTACCAAAATGTGGGAAATTGGCGCCAACATTGTTCCAAAAATTAATTTCGCTTTAATAATCCTGAAAATATAATAGCTCGGGCCTCGCTACCTGACCGGATCGTGACGATATACTTGAGCGAGTTTTCGGAAATTTTGATTATAGCCTCGAATAACTTACTATTCGACTGAATTTCGATCAGAGATTAACGGTACTCGGATGTTACGTAGTAATTATCGTGTTCGTGGTCTGTTCTAGAGTTAGTTGTTCGTTGAGTGCGCTTCTCCCCGCGAACATGTGTACTGCAGAGAAGCGACAACCGCGGAGTAGGCATTGCGATTTTGCGTTTCTTGCTTCGCCGCAGCGCACCCGTGTGCTAAGGGGAAAGCACTTCTCAGAGCGAGACGCGACACAATTGTGAGCTGTGAACACAACTTCGGCTCTGCATGACAGACTGCGATATCCTTGCGGTACCTCTTTCCAATTCGAGATTTATCGAGGATACTTCGGTATAGCAAGAATATTTATATGCGCTCTTTTGTAGATTTATTTTGTATGCTAACTCCTTTGCTTTAGTTATCACTGTTATATAGTATGTTGTAAATTAGAACTAAAATTGGCAGGAGCAGTAGA
The DNA here is from genome assembly GCA_037355805.1 of Ixodes ricinus. Lineage (NCBI taxonomy): Eukaryota > Metazoa > Arthropoda > Arachnida > Ixodida > Ixodidae > Ixodes > Ixodes ricinus. Next base: position 172,756 of record JAZHYW010025236.1, on the reverse strand, counting down.
TGGAAGCTTGGAGAGAACCTTACCGAGTTCGGCGGGATTGTTTTTAAGAAGGCCTACTGATCGTTCACATGCTTACTTTTGTCATGAAGTTCTACATAAAAAATGTAACTGACGTTCATAATCAAATGACAAGTGCTTTTTTTTATATTGATTGCAGCTTTATTACAACCTCTTCATCTTAAAGGAAGCACTAATTTAGGTGATCGAAATTATTTTATTGTACCATTATTTCAGTGGGATTCAGTACCTAAAATAACCATTCACATCAGTTTGTGCTGTCCTTCATCTTGTTACCCTGTCTGGTGCTCCTCTACGCAACTAAATGACTAGTATGTGTGTTTGAGGAAATCGCTCCTGCTGTGCAGTCGATGCTAACAAAGGGTTGCACATAAGTGTGAAGGCAAAGTAGACGTTGCCTCTTAGCTGGACACGCCGAGACATTAATCGTAACATAATATTTGCAGTGGTATGAATGCAAATGAAATGTGTGCTCATACTCCAAAATGACTTGGACCGATCACATCACTGATAACGTCGATATGTATATAGGGTGTCCCAAGTCACCAGGCTCGATCTGAAATGTACCATAAAAATCGACGCCTGCATGTAGCAATCTAAACTTTTCGTCAAAGGTGCATTTCACAGGTCGGTATTTTCTTGTAAAATTTAGAAAGCGTAGCTCCCTTTCTGCAAAAAAAAATAGGGCCAAGAAACTTGCCAGGGTCAACGGCGGACGGGGACGCAGACGACCAAGTCGAGTGCCGGACCGCGCTTTTATTCTTAATTTATTGATTTTTATTCTCCACCCTGCTTCATGGTGTGGACAAACTACGAGAAGCACTCTGAAAGGGTATAAACAATGTTTAGCGAATGGCTCTCAACCTGTCCTGCTGCCCGACACGCGATATCATCGTGTTCCATACAACTTCTGGTATAGCTGCGATCAGTTGCATCGCTGCAGAGGCGCTCTTCGCCAGCCTCCGTGGAGACGCCTGTCGGCCTCTGAGAGCGCAACCCGTGTTCTCCTGCGCAGACGTAAGCTTCGTGTGCCTGGGCGACTGGGAGAACCCCGGGGAGGTGACCGCTTCCTCGCCCTCATGGACCTCCGGCAGGACCCGGAGTCCAGGCCCCGGTACCGATGCGGGGTGAGTGTCGCGAACCCGCGGTCCGACCTCCGACGCGCGCCCTCGGGACCCGTCGTGTCTTCTTTCGGGCCTGCGCGGGTCGGGAAGCCACTGCTGCGACCACCACGGGGCGAGAAGAGTCCTCGGACGTCGAGGGACTGACAAAGCCCGGACAGACGAGATTCCGAAAGGCCCCGCGTGAATGCCCGACAAAGGGGGCGCACTGTGGCCCGCACGTTTCCGGCCGACGAGGGCCCTGGCCGTTCCCACGCTCCCGGCCGCGTTGCTATACACTTCGTTTCAACTTCAGTCCAGACGCAGTCGATGTTACAAGCGCGAGCATGTGGCCCTCAACAGTGCTTGTACTGCACGAGGGCGCGTCCTTGGCAGGGACGCTGAAAGGCCCGAGCTCGCGCTCGTATAGCATCGCTGTGGTGGACTTAGCTGAAACCAAGTATACACTGCGTCAGAATCCGTTTTGAGAAGCGGCATCAATGGCGAGTTTTAGAATAGAGGGCCCTGCAGCTTCGGGTGCCCCAAACAGCTCGGGGCATCGCAATGGGTATGCGCAGAAGTTCTGCGGATGCGCAGTGGGGCGCCCCAAGCTGTTTGGGACACCCGAAGCTGCGGGGCCCCTATTTTAAAACTCGCTGATTAGTTCACCCGTTGAATTCTCCAAAGATGCTCCGACCCAATTCTCGGTGGGATCTCTGAGGCGCGGGCGGATTTGAAGAATCCGTCGCTCAGATATACGGCCTCGTCGGCTGCCGGTCGGGGTGTCGCTCCCTCGGCGAAGGATCGAGTCTGCATCGCGTGTCGTGAACGAAGAAGCCTCGGTCCGACCTGGCCTCCCTCTCGTTGCAGCTGTACCGCGAGGAGCCCGGCACGGGCAGGGTGTACGTGTCCCTGTCGTCGGACTCCACGTGCAGCACCCAGCTGAGCTCGGCCACCAGCGGCTACGAGTCCCTCATCCTGACGCCTGGTAAGAGGGCGCTCCGCTGATACCACCTAGAGGATAAGGCCTGCGCATGACGTCATCGTTAGTGGATCCCGACCCGCACCAAGCGGCAAACACGGTGAAGAGAGCCGAGCGCAGACTCGTCCGTCTTGGCGTCGCGCTGGCGGAGATGCTAAGCTAGGCGGCGCTGCGTGGCTCCACTAGTGATGACGTTTGGGGAGCAAAGGCCTTGTCTTCTAGGTGGCAATAAATAAGCCCGATTTAACTTCCCATCAGACCTTTCCGACTTGCGGCCGACGCCGAGAACAACCGCTAGTCTCTCCGTATCGGTCATATAGCGGAACGCAAGCTCGTCTGCTTCTTTTCCAGGGGTTGTTGTGATATCAGAACGCCGAGCTCTGATTGGCTCTGGTTGAAGAATAGTGGGTAGACCTCTAAAGCAAGATGCCTCCAGGTCTGTCCACTAACCTTCAATCAGAGCCAATCAGAGCTCGACCTTCTGACGACACCACAACCCCTGCAGAAGCAGACGAAGTTGCGTTCCGCATGTGAATCGGAGACAGCTGCTGGCGGGCCGGATCCGACCCGGGGCTCGCGCGTCGCCGATCCCTGCTCTGTTCGGAACTCCGACCCCGTGCACTAAAGAACACTAACACCCCCAAAATATATATTTTTTTATTTTTTGTCAAGCGATTTATTTTGGTGTCAGAAGACTATCCCAATCAATGTTTTGCTACAGCGTCACGTATATTTTTAATAAAGTAAAAAAAAAAAAAACGCAACTGCTCGAAACCGAAACTGGACTGGGGAGGAAGAAGAAATATAGAGGAGGAGAAAGTTGGCAAAAATCACGTGGCTGTGCAACTTTTTTTTTTAATCAACGTATTTGCAGTTTGTTAGAGGCCACAAAAAATGGGTATCATACTTCTTTTCTGTTTTTAATATTGAGTGTGTGCCTTGATGACCAGTGACTTTGATTATACTTGGAGGTTGTGTCTAAACCATAGAAAACGGCACGTGACAACGGAGAAGAGAGTGAGTGCGACTCATACCGGCCAGTTCTCGATCGGCGGCTTTCGGGCGGAAAGCCGCCGATCCCAAAGTTCGATCTCCTCGCCACCGGCGACTGATTGCCGCCTGCTCTCCCCTCACAGTGGCGGAGCGCAGCCTGCCGGCCGAGGTGGAGTCCGCCAAGTGCCGCTTCCCGGACTGGAGCCAGGGCCCCTGGGACCGTGTCAGCGTCCAGGGGGCACATTCGTCTTCAGGGACACCCAGCGCTTCGTCACACTCACGGCGCGCTGCGTCGCCCGCCAGAGCAGCAGCGGCGACCTGCTCGCCGTCCACGGGGTCACGCAGTGGTGAGTTGCATGTCTTTGAGACGAAGCAGGGAAAGAGAGAGAGGGTGGAGGCTTGAACCCCGGTTCCTCCCCGCAGTGGGGAAGAGCTGTACTACTGTCTGCGGCTCCGGCGGCGATCCCTGAACGTCATGGAGTTCCAACTCGGTGAGTGCCCCTCAGCGAGACACCCAGGATCCCCGCGGGACCTTGGCTGACCGTCCTTCGACCCGCGCAGGTTCCAGTCCGAGCGGCCACCTGTCGGATAGCCTGTGCAGTGACGATCAGTTCACGGACACCGCCTGGGTCACCCAAGGAAGTGAGTATATGTCCCCTCGAGGTCGCCCGCTGTCGTTCCGGGACCTCCCGAACGCAGTTGCGGACGCGACCCGGGCTTCCCGGCACGCTAGCCAGGTCTAAGGCACGTGGGTGGCTGTGCAGGGGGCCAGGCGTCGACGGCGGGCTGCCCGATCACGGGCGACTACACGGGCGTGATCCCAGGCACCACGGGCCTCTGCGCCCGCGTGGCCTCGGACTGCAACAATCCCGACGTGATGTTCTACTCGGTGAGCAGCTGCGACAACAAGAGCCACGTGTACGAAGGTGAGTCCCTCCCCGAGGCGCCGTCCCCCGGCTCGCTGACGCGCGTCTGTCACGCAGAGCGGGAGTACCGCTGCCTGGGCAGCTGGCAGGAGGACGGGGTGACCTACACCCACACCCAGCGGAGGGACATCCCGGGCTACCAGTGCTTCGTGAGTGCCCGTTCCCTCTCGCGTTCTTCCTGGGGGCCGGGCCAGTGGAGCTCACCGCCGGTCCTTTCGCAGTCCGGGAAGATCATCCGCCGCGGGGAAGAGGCCTACATCAAGGAGGCCGGAGAGAGCTGCGTCCGCGGAGAGGACCCGCTGCTGTACGGCATGAAGATCTCCAAGCAAGGTGGGTTCCGGACCACCGGCCGGCCGACAGTCGAGGGACTGTTTTGTGCCCGGAATTATCGGCTCATGTTCGAAAGCCGACGCACAGCTCTCATCCATCGTAAACAACCGCCCCTAGCATTTAAAGAAAAAAATATATTTCTTGTTCGGGAATACATTTGAATGGGAGGCAAAGGCAAGAAGCCCAAAAGCCTGACGATCCTCACAGGTTGTTTTATGAATCCACGGGAGATGTGTTCGGTCGTAAACCGCCGGGGCCCAATGGGGAAAAGCATTCTTCAGCGTGAGGGTATACAGTAGAGAGCCCGTGGACGTTAACGAGTAAACCTTTCCCTCGCACAGCCTCGTGCAACGCCCTGGCCCCGGAGCCGCCCCCGCGGAGCCCCGTGGCGGAGGTCCCTCCGTACCGCAAGGCGAGCAGCCGACCCCCAGGACCCCTGGTGCCCCCGCTGCACCCCAACACGCACGACCCTTACTGGTACCGGGCCGACGCCCCCAGCACCAAGACATGGAAGGCTGCCACGGGTGAGGACGCCGTGCACCTGCTCTCTTGGAAACATAACCCCGAGTTCCGCAGCACCGCGAGATCGGTGCAGGCTTGTGTGGTATACTGACGTCCACCCTCCCCGCAGGTCGGCCGAGACTCAACGAGATCCCAGGGAGCGGCAGCGGCAGCAGCGCCGTGGCCAGCGGCTGCATCGGGCTCTTCTGGCTACCGGCCGTCCTGATGACGCTTCGCTGGACCGCTGCCAGCTGAGGACTCCGCGACGTCGCGAGCCCCGCTAGTTCCAAGCTGTGATAACAGAGGACGCTGCCGCCCTCGGCGGCGACCCATCCAAGTGGTACAAAAGGTGCTCTTCCCCGAGTGACCGCACGCAGACGCACTGCCGCCCCCACCGACGCCGAAGCCGTCCTCGTCGACGGACCTCCTCGCGACCAGCGGCCAAATGGCGCCTCCCCTTCTCCGGCGGGACACCCTGCGTCCGTCCGGCGGGCACCTTCTCAGTCCAGGTCGTCCCAGAGGTCGGCGACGTCGCCAAAGAGTCGCCCGTCACACGCCTAATCCCCACAGAAGCACGTCTGCGAACACTTCGTCCTTGTGCCGACTCTTCCGAGTCCGTCGGCTCTTCGGCCATCCCTCGTTCATCTCGCGAGAGTGTAAATAGCTGTACAGCGCTGGCGCTTGCATTAGCCACGGGCCCCTCCCGCCGGTCTGGAAACCCCGTGCGGCGGGCGGGCCTTCGCCGAAGGAGACCCTGGAAATCGCCTTCTTCCGGGGAATGCCGGAGGCTCTTTTATTTATTCCTCGGACGCGTCATCTCCAGGCATCCATAGTCGTCTCGCAATAAACGCAGCCTCGATTGTTCGAGGTGCCTTCTCGAAAACTGTCATCGTGTTCACTCTCAGATTGCAGACCTTTCCGGAAATACGTGGTTCCGACGTGCGGCAAGTGAGCTTATCCACGAATCGAAGACGAGGTTGACGTTGCCTTCACATTTTGTGGTTTCAGAACGCAGAAAAGGCAGAAGGGAAGCAAAACAATGCAGGTGAGAACCTCCTTTCGTGCGCGCTTTATGTTTTGCGGATTCAGAGCTCCTAATGATAAGAGAGAATGATTTGAGCTGCTTCCACAATATACGAAACGTTCGATTCGGCACGAGCGTATTATCGGAACAGCCACACAATTCATCGCGCCGCGACGTCTCATGGGATTTTCCTGAAAGGTCTCTTGCCCCACTCGGTTCTTCTACATTAGACACCCCGGTTCTGCGTCTTCCTTTTTCGTGGTTGCGGATCCGACGCAATATCTACGGAGACTCGTACAGTCGGCACTAAAAATGACTAGCACGAGCAGTGTTGGGTAAAGTACATCTAAAAGGTACTTCAAGTAAAGTACAAAGTAAATGAGACGTGATGTACTTTAAGTAAAGTATTAAGTACACCGGGCGCAACGTACTTGAAGTAAAGTACGATAAATACAATGTGCTTTCAAAGTAAAGTACAAGTATTTTAACACAATCTTTCATGATGCCCTTTCACTCCCCTATACAGTGATTTTTTAACTGGTATGCATTGCCCAGGGGTAATCAGGGGTGCATGACCTATATTTTCAAAAACGGCGGCGAATATTGGATAAATTCAAGTGGCCACAGGGTAGTTATTTTCTGCAATAGAGCCGAATTCAGAAGTCCGTCTTCTGAATTTGGCGCCCCTTGCACTGGATTGTTGCAGCCAAGGGGGTTAAATGTACTAGGAGAGAGCATGACGTCAGCTCGTAGCTTCAGCAAGCAATCCTTTCATAAAAAAGTGTCCTCTCCTTAGTGAAAAAAAAAAGAAATGAAAAAAAAAACAGTGAGTGTGTAAGCGCGCTGGTGATAATTAATCATAATGTGACACCTGAGATTGGGGTGTGAAAAAATTAAGGAACTTTCAAATTGAAGGAAAATACAACAGAGAATGTCTCAAAACATGGCGACGTTCTCCTCTGTTGTCTTTTACTTCGACTTAAAAATTTAATTTTTCCGTACTACAGTCTCAGGTGCTACATTATGATTAATTTTGCTCTCCTGATATCTTAAACCTCCTCCTTGCGCTGACCGACCGAAAAGTAGCGAGAGTTCAAAAAGCTACGGGAAAGCCGCCCCAGAACAAACGGAGCGATGCGTCGTCTGCTCGCGTTTCTGGTGAGAGTAGAATATCCCTTTCAGTATTTCTTCGGAGTTGACAAAGCATCATTTCGTGATACAAATTTAACAAAATCAAATCTGGGGAACGTACTTTGAAGTCGGGAATTGTACTTTCCTCGGAAAGTACCAGAAAAAATACTTTAAGTAAAGTACAAGTACATACTCGGAGAATGTACTTCAAGTAAAGTACAAATTTCCTAAACCTACTTAAAGTATTACTTTAAGTACAATGTACTAAAGTACTTCCCAACACTGAGCACGAGTAATCGACAGCCGGAGCGGTAAAATCGCGACACGCGGCGCTGCGTAACAATTTCGGGGCTGCTCGGCCCTAGAAGGCAAGGCCTGCGCATGACGTCATCGATAGTGGATCCCGTCCCAAGCGCCAAACACGCCGAAACTCGACGAGTGTACGAGCCCGTCTCGGCGTCGCCGCGTGTTAGCGTCGCGCTCGTTCCGAGACCCCGCAAGGCGTGCTAGCAACGATCCTGACGCACGCTGGCCGGCGCTCCCTGGAGCCACCGATGATGACGCTTGACGGGGAAAGGCCTTGTGTTCTACGTGCTGCTATTGCTCCGACTCGCCGCACAGGACACTTCGAGTTCTCCGTTTCACGATGCATCGAATAGGACGCTACGAGCCATCGAACAGGAAATGCACCCCTCTTTAAAACATTTCAGCCTTTAGTATTTAGAATTATAGATCGGGGTGAGTTACGAAACTGGCATCTGATTCGTATCGCGCTACGATTGGGTGGGGACTGAGCACTAGGTAATGCGTAATTTATTTAAAAAAAAGAAAACAAACAAAAAACACGGTATTCTTTTTTTGCGCCATTTATGACATCCTCCGTGTAATTTCCAGCGAATGTCATTCCGATTATAAAGAACATTAATCTTGAACCCTGCCACACGCAATCGCTTAATGTCATATAGCTCCATGATGAGACTGGTTAACGGTAGTAATTCTATTTGACTACCGTATTCGAAGAAATAAAATAAACGTCGAGGTTATCTTTAATATGATTAAAATGTTACAGTTTTACTGCGGATGGTGTTACAGCCGCGGTGACATGCTGAGAAAACAGTGGATGCTCCGGCCCGAGCTTTCTGCATTTGAAAACACATCGTCGCACGCGCAGCCGAGACCCTGCGGAAGCAACGAGGCCGCGGCTCTGACGCCACGCCGCGGCGGGGGCGCTGCTGTCGGCATGGCACATGCGCACACGCCTCACAAAAAGTTGCTTTCTGCGCACGCGTAGTGCTCACACCTGCTGTGGGAAAATACGGCTTTGTCTGTAAACAACGCGTTGTCGTATAGTCGCGTCCAGGGTGTAAGATAGACAGGTGGGGAAACGAGAGCCAAATGAGCGACCGGATTGTGTCCCCCTCGGTTTTCTCTTTTTCTGTGGCGCCATCTATGTGGAGCACCGCGAACTCTCACTCCTTTTGGGCGACCGGTGGCGACCGGCTAAACTGACGGAGATGGTTTCTCGTGGATTTTCTATGGAGGACTGTCGTGCTCTCGGTTTATTTTGCGCACTTTCCCATAGAGTTCCATGCAAATCCGATTCCAATTTTTTTCCTCTCGCCGCAACGCCATCTGTCGCAAATCGGGGGTACCCGCAAGCAGACGAGTACACAATCCGGTCACGGCGCTGCGGTAGGCTTCTATAGGCCGTTTCCCCACCTGTCTATCTTACACCCTGGTCGCGTCTATTAGCGCCTCCGAATATGACGCTATTTTATCGAGACGTATGCCCGTTTCAAATGCCAAAAGAATCCTTACTTCCTTGAAGACAAATCTTGAAAGAACTACTTTGCGCAGCGCATGCATAACGCAAAAAAAAAAAAACTTATAGGGGTTATGAAGTGATTTCGGGTTGGAATGTTCCTGGCCCAACTATAGTCGCACGGACTGCCACTGATTCAGAAGCTTCTTGGTCGCGGTGAAATTGCGAGGATAAAAGGGGACTATTTCTCTTAGTCTTGCCTTCGCACATTTGCCTTCGCATATTTTTCGAATTTGTTTGCAGACTATCATTGCTTAGAAAGAAAAACTAAGGCAAGCTTATTCGGTTAGGGAGTGATTCTGAGTAGTATTTAGAGAAAAGTAGAAAAAATTACACCATCTTCCCGAGGGGAACCATGGGGTGATACGGAGCATCGCGGATCGTAATTAATTTATTCCCTTCTTGACTGATTTCTTTAAGCCGGCTGGATTTGGGCTGCGGCGGACGCGAGCGGCCGAGAAACGCTAGCAGACGACAGCCGCAGGTTGCGGGGAAAGCCCACCCCACTGGAAAGCCCTGGCGTGGCGCTGCGACCCGCGTGCCCAAAACTATCCTCCTTTCACTCCTCCGGAGGAACGCGCTACCGCTGCTTATATTCACACTTGAAGGAGAGGAGACTAGAGGAGGAGAGTTGCGCATGCGCGCGCGGTGTGAGTAGAAGCGAACGCACGCGAAGTGCACGCAGCTGGCAGAGAGAGAGAGCGGACAGAGTAACACGCAGCTGTTGAGAGAGGAAGGAGGAGAGTTGCGCATGCGTAGTGTGAGTGCGGACGACGCCGACGCTGCGGGACATAGACCCGAGCAAGAGATGCTCCACATCTAAAATCGTTTCATGACCGCTTTAATATTTTTCTTGATGAGACAACGAGTGTAGCAACTCATTTAAATATCAACATTTAGTTTGCCCTTTTCGTTATTACAGCATGCTCGTGATAATTCGAACCTTGATATTTCGTACTTCTGGGTAATTCAAACACATTTCAAAATATTTGTTGTCCCGTTATGTTTTCAATGTATTTACGAGCCGCTTAATTCGAACGGTGTTTTCGTGCAACGCATAATTTTTGTTCTCGCGACCCCGTTGAGCTCGCTTCTTTCCGAGCACCGGTGCACTGCGGAGAAGCAACACCCAGAAAACTCGCTTCCGCGGGTCTGGCTTCTCCTCAGCGCACCGGTGCTCGGCAGGAAGCGCACTCAACGGGGCTAAAGCAGGGGACACGTGAGCGACGAAAAGGGTGCAGTGCGGCTGTTTCTATAAACGTGGCGGAGCAGATCCTAAGCCGTCGCAAGAGGCTTAAAAACCGGCCTCATTTCAGCCGGTTCTACTCGGTTGCAAGTGTGTGAACGGGCCTTAAGAGCCTACAATAGACAAACTTTTTGCTCGAAGAACAAACTTAATTTTGTATTGAGGTTTCATATGCTGTTTGAACAGCCCACGATAAGCAAAATACTTGAAGGATGAATAATTATATGTCATAAATTTCACCAATGTTTCATATGTGGCATTCCTGCTTATGATTAGTAGGCCCGTGTAGAAGAAATCATGAAACATCTGATTTGCATGTGTAGCCGTCCAAACAGCAAACCATAATTTTATCTTGCACTATATGTAGGTGAATTTTTGATAATTCAAACAAAAGGCGTGGCTTTCCTGGAGTCTGAATGAATGAGTGTATTGTAAAACTTGCCGTTCTTTAGCGCGTCTCTGCCGTCGAGATTCTTCAGCTGGTTTGACAGCAACCGCGAATGAGTTCCCCCGAACTCGGTTGGTAGAAAGCATAATTTTCAGCGAACGACAATAAATATTTCCGCGTGGCAACAAACAAATGAGATTCGGGAGAATGTCGTTCGCTGGAAATTAGAATAATTGTGCCATGCGACAGGGATATGAAATTTTCTTACGCTCCACTATCCTTCTCAAATCGGAGATCAAACGATAATTGTAACCAAAGCAGTCTAACCTGCAACTGTGAGCGAAATTTCCGAAACCATCGAGCGAACCGAGACGCTCTGACAAGTCAATCGCTTCTCCTAGCGCAGCGGTGCAAAGCAGCGAAGATTGAGCGCGCGCGCGCAAGCCACGGCTCTGGCGCAAGCGCCAAGCTGTGAAGCTTGACGCAAGAGCGCCGGTGCGAAGCAGTGAAGCTCGAAGCTAGAATTCGGAGAATTCTCAAGGCATTGCGGAATTCGCAATTTTCGCAGTGTTGGGTAAAGTGGATATATATATAAAAGCACTCGAAATAAACTGGAAAGTAAATGAGAGGTTAAATACCTCAAGTATTCTAGTAAGATACATCGTGCACAATGTACTTGAAGTGAAGTACTATAAGTGCAATGCACTTTCAAAGTAAAGTGCAAGTCCTTCGTAACACAATATTTCATGATGCCTTTCCATTTCCCTATAGATCGTTCTTTTTTAACGGTATGCATCGCTTTAAGGGAAATCAGGGGTGCACCAATGATTTTCAGAAATGGCGGCGGATATTAGATAAAAGCAAGTGGCCACAAGGTGGTTGTTTTACTCTCGCTGGCGAACTATTTAACACAACCAAACTATAAGATGCTTATTTTATCTGTTTTATAGCCGCCATTTCTCCACTCAGAGAAATGACCAGATGACGTCTCGAAAGACGAAAGAGCGTTTTCACATATCTACACGCCATTTTGTTTTTTGCTATCAAAATTAGGGAGTGTTTCTTGAAGTCGGGAATTATACTTTCCTCAAAAAGTAAAGTAAAAAAAAAAAACTTTATTTAAAGTACAAGTACTTACTCAGAGAATGTACTTCCAGTAAAGTACAATTTTTCTACATCTATTTAAAGTAGAGCCTTAAGTACAATGCACCTAAAGTACTTCTCAACGCCGAATTTTAGAATATTCGAAAAACTCGGAATACTTTGAAGAGTAAAAGTGTACCGCGAATCGAACAGCACACGCTATTCGCGAATAATTCAAAACTTCTATCTCGCCGCGAGAAGTTTGGGTAACGCCACCTGGTGGGATCTTTTCGCAACCCAGAGTGAGGATACTTCAACTTTCTCTGCTGGGGCAAGCACGTGCAATGCCAAGCTTCGCACTACGAAGATTAAGACATAACCGCGTGCGTAGCACGTGACCAGCCCATACGGGACTTCATTTTGTTGAACGTTGTTCGCAGCGCACGGTCAGAACGATGCTTGAGGACGTCTGTTTCTGGCATTTCAGAAGAAGCGAACATTGCGCGTGCGCAGCTTTGATCGGTGCTCAAGGTCCGCGAGCGCACGGGTATCCATAGCTTTGGCTGCACTGCCTGCGAGGAGTGCACAACAATGCACGTTCAACATTCATTCCACACAATCAGAATCGTTGTTCTTAGACGACAACAAATGGGAGCTATTTCTGAGCATGCGCTGTGAAAAAACGTCCAACAATATGGCGTCCTGTGAATACCCCTAGAGTGAGGAAAACAAAAGCGCCCCTAGCGAGCTTCTCACCTCGAATACCTGCTTAATACTTCATACACAACGCTGTCAAAGTCACTGGCGCGAGCACGTGGCTTCATCCATGCATCGTTTCGTTTGCACCAGAACGCGTGCATATGACCAAGGAGATCAAGCCCCATGCTCGCGCCAGCAACTTTGACAGCGCTAAGCTATATCTAAAAATTTGTTGTTGTTTTTTCAAATTCGGGGTTTACATTTTTTTTTTTAGTTTTAATTTAATTTTTTTTTTTAATGTCGGCGTTTATGGGGGTTTATGTTGACGACGATAGGATACGGGATCCCCCTCAGACTAGAGAGTTTTAGTAGATCGAATCCGATACCTCCGATACCCCCGATAACGATACTATATATGTAAGCGCAAAGGCGGAGGCAGAGTATCGGGTATCGTTATCGGAGTTATCGGAACGATCTACTAAAACTCTCTATTGATTGCTCTGAAAACGTCCCTGTACCGAAAAGAGAGGGAAACGAGATGTTCCGCAGCAAGAAGTCGCTTCTGCGGACACCGAAGGCACGCGGAAGCATTGGGAAAATCTTTGTTTATCGGGGCTAATATTGAAGAAGAAAGATTATGGGATCCTGCAGGGAACATGCACGTGACCCGATTACTTAGAAAAGGTATCAATAAGAGAAGGAAACGATATTCCCGTGGAAAGAAGCAATCTTGACTACAGTTCAGCGCAGATCGCGTTCCGGGTCAACACAAAATATTGCTGCACATAAAGTTTTTTTCCATTAACGCTTTTTTTTTTTTTATCGAAGCACAGCTCCAATTCTGTGTTTCTCCGGTTTTATCCCCGATTTTGATCAAACCGGCTCGGGGGTTAATTATCAGGGTCTACGGCAGTGGCGTCACAAGGGGGGGGGGGGGCGGACCGCCTCGGGTGCAGCGCTCAGGGTGTCGCGGCGGGCCACGAGAGCGGGGGGGGGGGGGGGGGGAAGTCGCGGCGGGCCACGCGAGAGCGGGGGGGGGGGGGTGTCGCGGCGGGCTGGCCTGCCCCGGGTGCTGCTGACCCTAGTGACGCCACTGGCTTCTACGGCATTCACTGGAAACCAGTGGCAGATCCGAAGGGGGGGGACGACCCGGGGGCGCGGCCGCCCCCCCCCCCCCCAAAACAACGTCGACACCGCCCACCCTCCCCCTTCTCGGAGGGCAATTTGACATGAGTGGACCCCCCTGCTGGAAACACGGAACGGTACCTATAACTCGTCGTTCTGTTTGGCTCCGCACAGTCCCGCAATCACTGCGGGCCGTTGAGGTGGAAGCACGACGTCAGGATGACGTCATGCCTCCACTTCCACCCAGACCTCGAATCGGACGACTTGTACGCGCTTGTTTCCCGCGCCACAGGGCGAGCCAACGTGAAAATTATCTGCCACACAATCTAAGATTTCAAACTATACGTGTACAGGTCGGGCCGTGCTGTTTCCGGCCTAGCAATCGCGTTTGGAATGAAGTTCGGATGCTTCTCCATACTGTACAGCTCTTCGGTAAATGCGTCGCCGGTTACATTTGTGGCGGAAGCTTCCTGACATAAGTTGTCAGCCTTAATTTCTTCAGAAAGTCTGCCACCTTGCCGTGACGAAAATAATCACTGGAGAAGGGGAACAAGAGGAACAAAGGAATCACACCTTGCCGTGGTTTCCTATCGTAGTAGATCGCTGTTGGAGCGTTGACAAAAAAATGCCACGTTCGCTCCCTGAACAAAGGGTCAATAAAGAAGTTTCTCTCTCTTTTTCTCTTTCCTTGTCGATACAAGAATTATCATCAACGGTTGAAAGGCACATCTGCATAAAGGCGTGCCAGTTACATAGAAATTGTGGACAATCGAGAAAATATGTAATCTTTCGGGACACTCAACATAATTTCGGGAAGATTCGGGACAGCACAAGTCACGAAAACCAGAGAGGACATCGCTTGGCAGATTGGTAGCTCGACACTATTGTCGGGACATCTGCGAAATCGGGACATGTCGGGGAAATCCCAACTTTACCGATCACTGCGCAGGCGTCATTGGGAGAGAGGTATGTGTGACCCGCGGGTGAGGAGGCGCAATAAGGGGAGAGCCACTTTGAAGACAAGGCCAGCCCTTCGGCGACAACTTTTCTTGGCAATGAAGGGGAAGGTACAGGCTTGCGTTCCCTCTTCCATTTTGAGCGCTGAATAGAGCTGTGCGCGAGCTCTCCTCCTCTCCCCGGAAATGCCAAGAAAAGTAGTCATCCGTTGCGCGAACGCTTCCACAAGACGGAGAAAAACGCGTACCCCTGAGATCTCTTTTTTAGAGCTCCCAGAGAAAAGGAAGCTCTCGCAGGCATTTGAGAGCCCGGGAGCGGGACTTCCTCATGGAGTAAAACCGTGTGGCATATCCGGGGCCCCAATTGACTCATTTGAACGTCCCGCTCCTTCGGAAGCAGCAGACGACCGCCGCCGAGGACAGCGGGAACACGATGGCTGGTGCGGTAAACAACAGTGAAAAGATTGTGAGTGCACAGGCGGGTAGGGGCCGCGAGCTGCTGGCAGCTAATCACGTCGTTTAACACCCAAAACTGTGGTGCAGAAAAAAAAAAAAAAGTTCTGTGTGTTTTTTTTTATTAAGAGTTTTTTTTCTTTTTTGCGCCACAGCATGAAAAACAACGGTAGTTTTGGACACAAAAGCCAACCAACCGCGGACGCGCTAAAGACGTCGGCCCGTGACAATAATGATGCGTGAGCAAGCAAGGGCCAATCAGGGGCCCCGGATTGGCGCCACGCTTTTACTCTGCGAAGAAATCCCAATAAGCAGGCCCACGATCTTTATTCCAGACAGTGCGTGTATTTACAGGGCTGAGCGGTTCAGCGCCTCGTGGCCAGGGTGTAGCCGAGCAGCACCAGCGCCACCACCAGCAGGGCCGCGTAGCAGGCGAGTCGGCGGTTGCCCTTGGCGGCCCCGACCATCTTGTGCACGCGGCCCATACTGCTCGACAGCAGGCCGTGCAGAACCTTCGAAGTCCCACGACTGCAAAGGAAAGGCATGCGACGTCGGCTACTTATTTCGGCACCGTTTGCTGGAAAGGTGTTCGCACCCGAGGCCTCTCTCTACACAACTCACTCAAAGCTAAAGTGTCCATATCGGGGGACAAGGGGTATTGCGATTGTGTTGCGAGACTTAAAAACATTTATCATTTTTATATATATATCTGTGCACATTTTGTTTCTTTAGTCATGCATACCCTTTGGCGTACACATCTAATACACCTGGCTAGGATATTTCTTTGGTATTCATTTATTTATTTTTGCAGGTTCACATTACCGTTCCCACGTGCATGCACGCAAATTATCCTTCAGCATCACAGCTCGTCTTCTCTACGGTCCATATATCTTTATTGATCAAAGAAAGCACCATTATTCTCTACCCTTCTTTGTATAACCGCGTCTTTTATCTAGGGTAATCAATGGGGTTCGCCTCATAGGCTGCGACTTTTTTATTCAGTGGTGGAATTAAAAAATGTAAATGTTACTTTCGAATGAAAGTTTGGAACTCCAAAGCACGCAACTTTTCAATATATTTCCCACCGGCGGCGATGGACTTCCACTACCGGTGCAATATACTCTCGGCCTGCCGTCGTAGATGATGGAGGGCGGCATGCTGACGACACCAACGGCACACTTTATCGGTAAACTCTTCGTCGGACGCAGGCAGTGTACCCTTCACATGTCTGTTTGTCTTCAAAAACAGCCAAAAGTCTGATGAGGCGGGGTTCCGGGCTGTGTGAATGAGGCGAAACATCTTGGAACTGCAGCTCCTCCAGGGTGGCGTTGGTCGATCTTGTCAAAAGCCGCCCTCAATCACGACTTGTCAACAGCCGCCCTCAATCATCTACGACGGCATGCGGCAGTGCATCGCCGCCGGTGGACCATATTGAAAGTTACGTGCGGGAAAGAGGACATTCCAGACCTTGATTTAAATGTTACATCTTTCAATTCCATCACCAAATGAAAGAGTTACAGGAGGCAAAACTATAGCTGATCACCCGTATTTAGGGTTCGGGGGAGCCGAGGCGGAACAAAACAACGTCCCACACAAGTACGCTGCATGGTGGGACAACGGGAACACAACCGCAAAAAGAGAGACCTGTGCCACCTCGGGACATCAATTTACTCACAGCGCACCACGCTTCCAGCACACGTCGCACGAGCGAAATACTGTCATCCCAACGATTCTTGCTTATTGGGTCAAGCGACAAGCCGTTCTGGTGTAGGGCCACAGACAAGCAAACAACTTCGCTCAACAAACCATCAGAGCTTGAGGAGTGACGTAGGCGTTCTAATCACGTCACCACGGCAGCGCGTCCTTGGTGGACGTGACGACCTGACTGAAAGGTCACTCTTCTATTTCAGTGATGTTCCATGCAGGGAATTTTCCCTTTTCAGAGAATTTTCGGTCTCAATTTCGGTGAAAAGGGAATTTTAAAGATTTACGACGGAATTCAGCAAAAAAAAAACTTTGAGATAACTAAATATATATAAAAAAGTATTGTAGCCCAAAAGTTTCAAGAGAAAGTGAGAAAGTGTGGGAGTGTGAACGACTGAACGACTCCTATACTCCGTGTCACTAGTTGCATGCAGTACAGGCGAAGGCAACGCTAGGCGAGGGGAGAAAGGGCAAGCAGTAGGAAGGCTGCGGAGAAGACTTCATCTCCTCTTCAACGTTAATAGTGATCTCCCCTCGCCCTCCACTGCCCTCCTTTTCCGTCCTTGTCAAGAACGAAGTGGAAGCTCCTCCCACCTCTTTCCCCTTTCGCAGAGCGAATGCTGGAGAGGAGGGGACCTCCTCTCCACCGTTGGCTCCGCTGAAGTGGAAAAGGGTGGGAGGAGCTTCCACTTCGTTCTTGACCTGTCACCGGCTATAGTTGCTAGTGCCAACACCTCCTAGATAACAAAGTCGTAGTGCTGAATGAGATGGCGTCATCAGCGAAAACCAACGCTGCAGCACAGATTGGACATGACGATTGCGTCAACGTTCGGCTCAAACTTGACTCGAAGCCTGAGCGCCGACGCAACACTCGTTTCCAATCTGTGTCCACGGTTGGCCTTCGATAGTGACGCAAAAATGTCCCCCATGCTGAAAAGCGCCGACGTCGTAAATACATGTACGAAGTCGTTTTAGCACCGTTCTAGAGCGCAGCTCTTAGGCGCCCGTTTCCGTGTTTCGCGGCGTCGGCGTAACCGCGCTAAATTTAGCGGGAAAATTGAAGTCACGCGACCTCAACACCAATTCAATTCCCCGCTAAATTTAGCGGGGAACTGAATTACTGCCGTGGTCACGCGACGTCAATTTTCCCGCTAAATCTAGCGGAGAAACTCGACGTCACGTGACCTCTAAACCAAGTCAAGAGGAACTGAATTGCTGTTGGGGTCACGTGACGTCAATTTTCCCGCTAAATCTAGCGAAAAACCGAATTTTTTCATAGTTGACGTGACGCCAAGTCATGTGACGACATTTTTCCAGCTAAATTTAGCGGGGAAACCGAATTGGTGTTGAGGTCACGTGACGTCAATTTTTCAGATAAATTTAGCGGGGAAGCTGGGAGGAGGGGAGGGTATGGAGGAGGAGGAGAGGAGGAGGAATAAAGGAGAAGGAAAGGAGGGAAAGTACGGAGGAGGGGAGAGGAGAAGGAAGGGCATAGCCTCCCCTTTCCTCAAGAGCTGTGCTCTAATTTCACGTTACAAAGATTTGTAAACGTTTTTCATTTTTTAAGACAAGGAATTTGAAAAAAAAAAAATGCCGTAACTGATCAATTATTTCGTCTGCCTGACTGAGAAATGTTCCAAGCTACCTAGTACGTACGAATTATTCGGGATATTTGCTCTTATGATTGAGTGCAGTGAGAAATTTCACTCACTTTTAACCATAGAAATGCATTACCGGAAAATTTTCGACTGGTTGCTGTCTGCTTCAGTTTGCGACAGTACACTAGCGCCAGTGGAACCTTTAGCGTAAATTATAATAACTCTACGGGCTACGACCTACTCAAAGTTTGTAATATAAACACATATCCTAATTACAGTAATTAAAAAAGTTAATTAACGAATTTTAGGTAATTCGTCTGATAATAGTGATGACAATATTCGCATCTAATCCCGCTGAGCTATACAAACGCAGTGAAGACCGCATTCATATAATTTTTCCCTTTATTTAAAAATTTAGTGAAGCTAAAAAAGAAAAAAGAAAATAAACTTTCAGCCTTTTCATTTTGGTGAAGAAGGAAAGCCAGCAAAGCTGTACTATGGTGGGAACGAAGTAATGGCCGGCCGCAAGTCGGCAAGCCAGAGCGGAAAGGCTGGAGAGGTTGCCGCCATCTATGAGCGACAACCAGACAACCGACAAGCCGGTTGTCTGGTTGCCGACGTTGCTCATAGATGGCGGTAGCTGTCCAGAGTTTAGTGTCATCATTTGTTTGCTGACGGACACGATACTGGGGAAACTAGCCCTTAACAGCTCCGCTGTAAAACACCTTGTATAAAAATATAAAGTGATCACTAACATTTTTTCTTCTCTTTAAACGTGCGATTTCAAGCGGCTTTAGTGGTAAAATCAAGGAGTAAAATGCGAGCAAAGTGGCTGCATGACCACAGAAATCAGCAGGTGCAAAAATAAAGGTAAAAACAAGTATAGAAATTTGCAGGGAAAAAGTACCTCAAATAGGGAATTTTTGTACCGAAAGGAATTCTTGGACGTGGTATGGAACATCACTGTTAAGCGTCGATGTTAGCGGGGCTTCGAAAGAGAAAGGCGTCTAAAGAAGGCCAGCCAAGGCAGAACAAAGTTTACTCGGGTTTCGCGCGTCTCCCGACAGGAGCGCTGTCGGTTTGGGGCCTTCGCGCAGGCGCGGTTGCACGCTCTCATCGTTTGCCTAGACCTGTTTCATGTGGTTTCTGATAATGTTGTCGGTGATAATGCAATTATTGCAAAGGTGCAATCGAGATGGACAAGAATGACGATAATAATCCCTGGAAAGTTTTGGACCCTTTCTTTGTACAGAAAGGCCTTGTAATTTTACAAGGTAAAACCCACTTGTGAAATATTCCTTTGACGAAAAGTTTAGATTGCTACGTGCAGGCGCCGAATTTTGCTGCACATAAAAGCTCTGTCGGCCGCCATTTTTCCATTGAAAATTTCAGAAAATTAATCATAACTTTTGAATAGAATAATGGTTAGTGCTCAAACTTCGGCATTTGGTTCAGAATTAACTCTGGCGGAATTTACCATTTTTTTGTTTGCGTTAAACAAATACTTAACCTATCGGAACAAAACTGGTGGCTATAGAAAAGTAATCATTTATACCTTGCGTAAATTATGCAAGGACATTAATGGGCTCTTATGACCTGAGTTAGAAATAAAAGGACCCTTTGCCCCGTAGACTCCCAGCAAAATTTAGGCGTGTGCCACATCCACTACCGCTGCTGTGGTGCCAGTGACGCCGCCAGGATCGCGGTCGGCGACAGCATGACACGCATTGTGTATTCAAAAGATAAGGAAACTGTGAATGTTGATATACAGGGTGTCACAAAGAAAGTTACACGGTCTTTTCTACCGCAAAATAAGCTAGGCATCGCCGAACGCTCATTCTTCACCCAAAGGTATCCTAGAGGTCACAACCAGATGCCAAAGTTTCAGCCCGATTCGATAACTTAATCAAAAGTTATAAGTGATTTTCTGAAGATTTCAATGGGGCACCAGAAACCGAAAACGGGCAAAAATGGGCTCCATTTTCCCATTGAAATTTTCAGAAAATCATTTATAACTTTTGATTAAGTTATATTGGATCGGGCTGAAACTTTGGCATCTGGTTGTGACCTCTAGCTCTACCTTTGGGCGGAGAATGAGCGTTCGGCGATGCCTAGTTTATTTTTGCGGTAAAAAAGACCGCGTAAATTTTCTTTTGTGACACCCTGTATATATATATACACTACAGTAAACTTCTCAAAATTAAACTTTGGCTTCTATGAGACCACCAGGCAGAAATCAAAGGACCTTTTACACACCAAGACGTGCGTTCTAGGCACCCATAGCAGCAGCCTTCCGTTCCCAAATATAATTTTACGTGATGCTTTCAAAGTAGTCGCGGTTCATTCCATTAAGCCTTTTCAACCCGAGTAGAATCCCTTTTCGAAATCAGTCCAGAGACGGACCTGTTGTCTGGAGGTCCAACACTTTTATGCTTTTCAGATATCTCTTCTTAGATCTCCAAACTTTCAGTCTTGTCCGTGAAGTTACAGTCTCAGGAAAACCTCACGTAAAATTTGGAGAATGCCTCAACTGCCCAAATAGTAAAAACAATGGCGAGAGATGGCACTAGCCTATGCAAGGAGTGGTGGTGCTGTTAATGTTGAAAGCCCATGTACGACGTCCAGGCCTCATAGCCATCGACACGCTCCCCTTAAATTTTCTTCCTGTTTTTATGGCACAATAAACGTGTCGAATTACTACCACTGCCAGTTAAAAACACTTGAAATTGCATTGGGTCTTTTACCAGCTGTACCTGAAAGTATGCTTTGACTGTTGGTATGCCCAACCTCCTCAAGCAACAATGCCTATAAACCAAACAAAGAGGAGATTGGAAGACCAGTGGAAATTATCTAGGGAGAATTGAATGACGTACAACCAACTAGCACAGCTGAAGACAGGCAGGACAGAGGAAAATTGGGTCTCCTTCCCACGTGGCTCCGGCCAAAAGTCTCAACCCTGCCTCCCAGTGGGACCGGTGTTGGTGTAACGCCAACTACGTTTGATCAGAGGAAAATCGATGACTCCCTCGCCGGAGGAAGGAGGCTGGGGGTGATGTTTTCAGTTTTTTTGCCTGATCCCCCAAAGTTCATCTTAGTGATATCTCACATCACATGGTGATAGTTACAAAACTGCAGAGGGTAAGCAAATTGGCTTAGAAGGGCGAGGGAGGAATCATACTTTCGGTTTTTAGTTTCTAGGCTAGGTGGCGCAAGCTACCTCCTGTTAAAAAGGGTACTGTCATTAGCCTCCATCCCTGCATCCACTGTGACCTTCCTCCTCTCCACTTCGCATGCTCGAAGTCCTCTCGAAATAATAAAATCCTAGCTAGGCCCCTGGTGGCATCCAAAGCGTCGCTGGCCCATTCACGACAGGAATTCATTTTTTCCCCAAGTGGTCAGGCTGTTGAGTGACTTTGTCGTGATGGCAACGCGAGGCTAAATGTTTTCCTGCCAAAATTAACAAACTACTTGGTCGCTGCTTCTGAATTTTGAGACATCACTATGGTGTCGCGGGGGTCCCGATTCCTGGCTGCCGAAGGTTCTGCAGACTGTCAAGCTGGAGAGCAACCTGCAGCAGAACAAATGTCTGCCCCGTCCACCACTGCTGCTGCAACACCGCCAGCATTGTGGCCAACAACAGCGCGAAACTTCCCCGACATCATCGGGCGGAAATCGAGAGACCACTTTTTTCTGGACGCGGTAAACACGCAGCAGTCGGAGACGCGTTGCAGGCGCCATAGACGCCCCGGGGTCCCTAACGCTAGGCCACACGACCGGAGGCCCGGCTTAGCAAACGAAAGGGGGCACCCACCAGGCCTCCGAGGAGCCGGTTGTGCTCTTTGGTCTCCAGCTCCATGTCGTACGCCAGCTGCAAGGAGAGGAGAAAGCGGGCTGCAGCCGGGCCATGTCTGTGCAGGCCCCGTCAGGGCACGCAAGCAACACCACCTATACTCTCTTTGCCTCAAAGCCGACAGTGCGGTGGAAGCCACATGCTCGTTGGACCAGCCGTACGTCTATCTTTCACCACGCGATCACGCTCCCATCCCATACCCAAATGCAGAGAGGGTCAGGTGGTGGAAGAGAGACGTCGATTGGTCTGGCGAGCACGTAGCTCCCTCCGCACTGTCAGCTCAGGGGTGGAGTACGGAATCACGACGATTTGCAAACAACCTCCCCTTCCACCACAGAACGTCGTCGCAGTTGGATGGCACCAGCTCGGCAATAGACCCTTTTCAGAACCACATCAAGCAATGCTGACGGTTGCCATTTGTTGGGCACGAAAAGTGGGACTGGATCAGCCCTCACCGAAAGCCGACGCAGCACTCGTGTTCAATCAGCATTTTCACTTGGTCTCGCTGCAACGACGTCCAAATACTAGCGCCCAGGCTTTGATCAGTATAGGTGATGCTGATGAAAGTCGCACGAGCGAGCAGCTTGGAGATGAGCCTTCCGGGGAGCTCCAGACTGGCAGACGAGGTCCCTCAAAGAGAACCGGCGACACCAGCTGCAAGCCTCGGGCTCCCTGGCAGATCTCTTTCCGTGCCGTATGCAAAGTATTACAGCCGTGACAAAATATGAGAGCGCGAACAAGCCGGTGTAAGTTGAACGTAATTACGAAGAGAATTCGAGACTAGAAATGTTACGTTGGACTTGCTAAATGTTGCTTGAATGATCGTTTGGCCAAACATGAACGCCACGTAAAGAAAAAGGACCGGTACTCAGAAGTGTTGGAGTATTCGTCTGAATGTAGCGTTGTGAGGTTTGACCTGTGTGGTGTTGTTCGGGAAGGACGATCACAAACATTTGGCCAAACAATCCATTAAGATATTACGTTGAAATGTTGCAATAGAGACTTCCTTGAGGTTGGTCCCAAAATCAAAAAGTTCTGCAAGTCTGACCTCTCGGTTGTGTTTAGGGTTTTTTCCTTATCCTACCCCAGGTTAGGGGAATGAACTGAGAGAAGGTTGTCCTTACCTTTTTCGTTTGCTTAAGTCGATGACTCCTAGACTTATTTATGAAAAGAGGGTGGTCGTGTTTCTTTCCTGTCTCTCGTCAAATAAATTCAGCAGCGTTTGAGACTTTGTGCTTGTGCTGTCCTCCTCCTTCCTTATTCGCAAGGTTCCTCAGAATTAGATTCAATGACCCACGACACATGTTCAGAGACCATCGAGGCTGTGCTACACCTACGGAGCAGGGTGGAGCCTGCCGGCAAATGTCAAACACCCGGTTCTGCCAGCGTGGGATGCGAATGTGCGAGAGAAACGGCGAGTCTTACGCTCTTCAGGTGGGACACCTTGTTCGACAACTGGTCGGCCAGGCGCTGGTTCTCATGCTCTAGCTGCTCTCGGTCCATCGCTGCGTCTGGAATTGAGAACCAGTTGAAGACAACCGTCACTGTCCGCCGCCGCCGCTTCCCGGGTCTGGCCCTAATCGCCCACCAAAATTGTGGGCCGCAGTGCAGGCCTAACCAACACTGGAGGAGAGCTGGTGTCACCCAAACCGACAAGAGGCTTCTCTCGCTTGTACCCTATAGTCGGTGACAGGTCAAAAGAATTGAAGCTCCTCCCACCCCTTTCCACTTTAGTAGAGCGAACGCGGGAGGAGGTGACCTCCTCTCCACCGTTCACTCCACTAAAGTGGAAAGGGGTGGGAGGGGCTTCCACTTCGTTTTCGACCTGTCACCGGCTATAGTTACACGGGCAGCCTTAACCGCAGTGAGGTCGGCCTTAATGGCAGTTACACTTCACCAGTTACTACACTTTACTCTCGGACAGCTATTTCAGAAGTGAAGGGTGAGCGTGCACAGCTTCGATAGGCACCCAAGATGCGCAAATGCACGTGCGCCCATAGATTTGACTGAATAGCTACAGAAAGTTGTCCAAGAGTATAGATAGTATTCACCGGACGCCATATTTGAGGCGACTGCTCACAGCGCATGCTCCGGACTTCTTATTTATGGTCTCTCGAAGAACACAATCTTGATGGTGTGCAATGTGCGTGTTGGAAGCATTGTAGAAGCTTGCCCTCAGCACGTGCTTCGCAGCAGCGAGCTCAGCTATGATAAGTGCAACAGCAGTTAAGTTTGTCCATGTAACTAGGGTATTAAATGCGCGCAGCATACACAGTTAGCTCGCTCTCACCAGAAATTTATTATCGCCGTTCGTACATTCGACAACACCCGCGTGTCCTCTGGCGTTTCTACCTCGGCAGTGGCACAACGAAAGCCGTCCAGACACTCAAGGGGGAGAGGAGAGGGGCATCGTGGCCGCCTCGGAGTGGCGGGGCCCGGCCCCCAAGTCAGTCCGCAGACGGAGCGGCCCTCCTGAGCTCCACGTGCCCCCTGCAGTTGTCGCACTCGCCGTCGTCACTGTCCGACGAGCTTTCGCCGAATGCCCGGGGCTTCTCGTAGATGCAGCAGCACTTGGACTTGCGCTTGCCCATGTCTTCGTTGTCGACCGTGTCGGCGCTCCAGCCGACGCGGCGGCCGGACGCCTGGGCTTGGCGGGGCTGGTCGCGGGCTCGCTGCTTGTGCCCCCTGCAGTTGTCGCACTCGCCGTCGTCGCTGTCCGACGAGCTCTCGCCGAACTCACGGGGCTTCCTGTAGATGCAGCAGCACTTGGACTTGCGTCGGTTCAGGTGCTCGTTGTCGACCGTGTCTTCGCGCCAGACCACCTGCCGCCGCGTGGCCGGTGGCCTCGTTAGCTTGAGCACGATCCTGGCGCCGTCGGTCGAATTTACCTCCTGGCTGGACTCCACTTGGGCCACTCGGGTCTGAGACATGACGCTTCCCCGCGAGCTACGACACCACGGGCGACTAGGGCGAGAAAGCGAATGGTCGTTACCCGAAAATCCCGGCAGCTGCTCCTGGATGTCCCGCGCAACAGCTCCCCCGGGTCAGCTGTGGGCCTTTCGGGCCCGTACGCGCGGTACAACTACCACGAAACTTGAAAGAACCGACAGAGGTATTTCTTTCGAGCCCCTACACTCCATTACAGTGGCTTAAAGGGGGTAGTGTAGTTACCGCGTAGCCTCCACCTTGCATCGGGAACGGCCGCCCCTTGGAAGACAGCGTAGGTGGCGCTTCGATCCGCAGCACCGTTCGGGTGCCTCCACCCGATAGAGTTATTATAATGTACGCTAGAGGTTCAACTGGCGCTAGTGTGCTGCTGCAAATTGAAGCAGACAGCAACCAGTCCGAAATTTGACTTCCGGTATTGCATTTCTATGGGAAAAAGCGAGTGCATTTTCTCTCTGCGCTCGATTATAAGAGCAAATATCACGAATAATTCGTACGTACTAGGTAGCTTGAAACATTTCTCAGTCACGCAGACGAAATAATTGGTCAGTTACAGCGTTTTTATTTGAAATTCGTGGCATGAAAAACGGTGCTAAAACCGCTTCGTACGTGTATTTATGTGCACTGTCGGACACTGTTAGCGCGAACACGGCGTCGGCGCTTTCCAGCATGGGGGATATACGTGCCAGACGAACGAAAAACATGTGGAAAACCAAGAGAGACGGCAAGAACTACGCAGTAACACTGGATAAGTAACTCCTTGGGCATGCAGACGATCAAAATAAATTGTAAGTCACTGCTTTATTCTTTCTGCTCGTGAATATGTGCGAAGATGCTTGTTCTGGGTTCAAATCATCACCCGCACGCTCCAAATCTTTGCAAATAGGGAGAAGCCAGAGAACAGCTGCCCGATTAAAACTGCCCGACATCGAAAATAATTAAAAGACAAACCTTTCGTAGCCCACATGCTTTATTTTTAAACAGATCGTAAAGCTGCACGACGGAGTCATGTTCATATAGTGACAGAACGGGCATATTAGCAATATATAAGCGCCACCGAAACGCTAGCGAACCTTGAACGCACTCTAGATTCCTTTCGATTGTTATTTCGCTTAGAATCGTCGCTCATTTTTACATACCTGCCATGGAACAGCGGTTTGGGCCTGAAACATAGCGAAGTTCAATATCGTTCAGTGGTAAAGGAAAATGCTGTAACTAAATCAATTACACTTTCACAATATCAATAAAGGTACATACTATCCGGTACAACCGAAATAACGAAAGTTATTCGTGTTTTTTCCGGCGAAGAGACAAATTTCACGCGCGTTTTCCCATAGGAATGCACAGGAGCACCGCAAAAGTAGACTGGTTGCTGTCTGCTTCAATTTGCCTCCCGGAAGTCGCATAGACACTAGCGCCAGTTGAACCTCTAGCGTACATTATAATAACTCTATGCCTCCACCGGCCGGCAGATAGAGGCACCCTAACACATTTCATAACTAATATAAATACCTCACAAACAATTATTTGTTTCCAGTGAACTTCCCACGACATGATTTGTGTTCGTAGGTGAATAAAAATGTGAAACTAGCAGACGACAGTGAAGTCGGCTGCTGCGAATCGGCCGGAGCTGGCCGGAGCCAAGCTGGCCAAGCGGCCAAGCCGGAGCCATAGCCGGAACGACGGTGCTGCAAGCGCCAGCGCCACCCGCGGCCGTCTTCCAACGCTGTGCCGCTTCTCCGGTTTCCTTCGTTACACTACCCCCTTTAAGCCACTCTACTCCTATTGCGCGTATTGCGCACCAGCCGCCATCTTGGATCTTGCTACTGGATGGATAAAATAAATAAATAAAAAAATTAAATTGTTCAATTGATGGTGACTTGCGCCACCTAGTCGCCGCCCTGATCCAAAATATTTTTGGTGCAGCTGAATGCCAGTGGCCATGTATTACTAAATTGAATAGTAGCTTGCTTAACTACTACGTTTACAGGGATACAAAAGTGGTTTCCGAGATTTTCTTGGCATATGGCAAAAATTCGATCAAAGCACCCCAGAAAACCCAAAGCTCGAATCGTGGAGGCCTTTATTAAAGGGCAACTCCGCTTCATTTTTGATATTTAGAAAACTATGCAGCCCTCTTCAGTATCATATAGGAAGACCCCATGTCAAATATTACGATCTAATTCCGTCTATATATTTAATAAACTGGCCAGCAAACTTTCAAACGAGCCAAGTCGCCGAAATCTGCCAACTCTAGCGTGCGACGTGAGGCGCAATCGTCAGCGCAGTCAATGCGACGGGGTTGGAGCGGCCAACGTTGAACCACTACGCCAAAGGCATGACTACGTCATTCTCACGTTTTGGTTGTTTTTACTTCTCGGAGCGAAATTGAACGATGACGTCATGAGTTTCTCCTCCCGGTGTTGGCTCTACGGCGTCCACGTGATCACCGTAACGCGGATGCGCTAGTTTGCGCTGCCCTGCGCGTTTATCGCATGTCCGGTTTCTCCGCTCCCCCTCTCCTCTTTCGTGTTCTCCCCTTCCCCTCTCCCCCGGGCCATCACCATCCTCGCCATGCGAAGCGACCTACCCGCGTCGCGTGTCCTGTACCTCGCGCCTACGAACGTCACAAGACCACGTGGTTCGACGTGACGTGGCCATGACTCTGAGGACACGAGACCAATGTTGCCTGACGCAACCGAAGTTTCGGTTTCGGTATCGGCTGATGTTTAAATTAAGATTACACAAATAATATTCAACATTTCGCGAATCCGAAGACGTAGAGCTGTTGAGTAGTACTTTGTGAAATGGAATCACATGTAAGCCTAAATTTTTCGGAATTGAGCCGAGTTGCCCTTTAAAAATGCGACGAAACATCGCTGTGCCCTCTTCCGAGACATATCCCAGAAAAAGGGGCGTGTCACGACCTGCAGTCGCCCCTTTAAAAGGAAAAAAAAGGAAGTAAGTGGACCACTATTGTAACCTTTTTGTTGGCGTGATGC
This sequence comes from Ixodes ricinus, assembly GCA_037355805.1. Lineage (NCBI taxonomy): Eukaryota > Metazoa > Arthropoda > Arachnida > Ixodida > Ixodidae > Ixodes > Ixodes ricinus. Next base: position 144,879 of record JAZHYW010025236.1, on the reverse strand, counting down.
ATCATCCATTCTTTTGAATGCGACATAGGAGCACGAAAAATAAAGGCTGTCTCCTATAAGGCTGGTACTCGATGTTAGTACTCTACATAACGTGCTTGGGCCACCAGGCTATGTTGCAGCAGATGTTCGCTTCAGTCGAAAAACTTTCTTAGAAAGTTGGTCCCATTTTATAGCATACTTGAAGACAAATAGTCAACACGCCAGATCTTGAGAAAAATACTTTATTCATAGAAATATTCAATTCTAGAACCTAACAAAATACATGTAAAATAAAGGTAATGAACATGCTTGAGTAAAACAATCACATTTGAGGGAAATAAAGGTAGAAATTAGGAACAATGTACTACATCACAAAGCTGGGACCAAATGTGCGATTGCTCGCCTTGCTTCATAATAGATACAAATGGCCATTACATAGTGGATGACACGTGTTTGCATCACAGACGCGAGCAAATACACGTTTCTAGCGAATCGAGAAACTGCAACGATAGCCCGACAATGTGTCGATTGTAAAACCAAGTGACGATGTCCGTTTTAAGACTAAATGCAGATTTGTTCGCCTTCAAGTGTGAATAGGTCACGTGCAAGCTTCCGCATGCAGCTTAGGCTCGCAGAAGAGGCTCAGGCACTGTAGATAAAGCTTTCAGGGCAACGTCAAGACCGGTGTAAAGTTTGTGAAGAACAAAAGTTCACATTCCAAAGTCTTGAATCCGAACGTGTGCCAGAGAAACAAAAGTACAACCTCTATCTCAAACTATATTTGAAATGACCAGATCTCTGCTCTGCGAGCTTCAATGCGATTGACAATATGCGTCAATAAACAATTAAAAGTCAAAACAAAATGCAACATCCGAGTGTAACAAACAAGCTTTGGGATAACAAGTCAACAAAAAAAGGCTCCAAAGCCTCCCCACGAAGTAAGTGAGGACCCGCATACTGATTGTGGGGCGTGTTATGACAGCCTGCCCATGCCAGGCACCTCAAGCAACTCTGCCACCACAAATCTATCACAGACAAAGGCACAAGAGACACTCCAAAGGGTTAGAGCGTGTCTGCCACGGTGGCTGCTTTTGCATGTTTGCATGGGCATTTTGGAGATGCCTTTTAGAAAAAGTTATAGCCCGCCATACCTCACACACCTGTAGAAATCGGTAGGTTATCATGAGATAATTCAATTAAAATTTCCTAAAGGACGCCTTCCAAACCAAAGTGCACTTTGCAACGGCATTCCGCATCAACGTGGTAAACACGGGATATGGACAGAAAGCATTAAAATTCCCACAAAATGGGACACTGAGTCGAATGACCCGTCTTCAAAACACTATCGAGCAAACATTAGCGTCGCCATGCTTTGGTCTTTGCTTTCAGCGTGTATGGTACGTATTGGAGCAGAGCCCGATGTCGCGCGCCTGCCCAAGTAACTGAGTGGAAATACAAATCGAATGCTCACACACAGCACTCGTGTCCAATACGTCTTGAGCGTACAATTAAAATATGGTGGCCTCGGATAATTGGCTTTTGGCCGCCAGATGTTGCATATTTTGTTGAGGGCCCATTCTGAACTGCCATTAGAGTATTCTTCCCTCCACTGAGGGGCACACACCTTCCGTCGTCCATTGCACAACATTGCTGCTGGCAGTTTGTAGGACCCGACTTAGCTTTCGGAATTTGGATGTCCCAGCACACGGTGTTTTAGAAAACTGTAGGGAATGGGGTGACCAAACTATGCCAGCGTAGTTCCAGCGATACTTTTTGAGAACTTGCGATGCTGAGCATCTCGCATGGGAGTCGAAAGGGCGTGCGTCCGGCGCCCCACCATGTTGGGCGATGTGACGGCTTCTTGTCGCCAATGCTGGGCACATGCCTGGACATGCACGACCCCGGCAGGAAAGAGCTCGCACTTCAGGCAATGGCAGTCTCCCGGACCGGCAGTTCGATGAGCTCCAGTTGGCCTGCACGAGAAAGGCAATAAAGAATAGTGCGCGACGATCACGCTGTGACACGATACATTTAAACAGCGTCAGCTGTGCTGCTCATTCGACGATATGACAATGAAAATTGATTGACATTGCGCCGACTGTGCGCCGATACGGTGATACGACATGGAAATGACGCATTAATTTACCGTACGATACGTTGCTGTAATAAATAAACGATTTTAAGGTCGCATGATGTGTATGTGTTTTATTCGATTGTACACGTCGACTTCTTAAGTACTGTGATTCTGCAAATTGCGATACTGAACATCAGAAAAGATAACCCATTGTAAAATCGACGATCAGACAAAATGCGCCACAGCAAAGCGAATTCCGCGAGAGCCCATTGAAGGGATTCACTCAACTAAAAAACACACAAACACTTTTTTGCATGCAGTTCGATTACATTATTTGGTTGCGTAGCATGTAGGCGAGTCATGAGACCGAGTCGCACACTCTCCGAGCTCGCGTCACGCAAAACGGAAACGCGCTCTTGAATTTTCTTTTTCCTTTTTTGTTTGCAGTCACGCCATCGCGAAAACGAGGGACGGGCCACTAACAGATGATGCCGTAAAAAAGTTGCCCCTCTGCTATAATAGCGTGGCAAAGGCAGTGGTAATGCAGATTGTGGTGTGTAAGTGTAAAACTGTCTCTACATGTAAAGACTGGATGACGTGCAAATGGAGGAGGGTGGGCTACTCCAAAGGTAGCCCACCCTCCTCCTTTACCTCGCAAGCGTAGCCCACTCTGAAGCATAACTGCATGTGTTTTTCCATTCTCCATTTCTTTTCTTGGAGCCTTCCCATCCCTGGTATCAGCACTGTCTCGTCCCGGAGGTTTTCTCGAGACTCAAATTACACTCCCACCCGAATTGCAAAGTACCGTATTTATTCGATTATAAGACGAGCTTTTTTTAGAGAAAATCACTAGTAAAAGTCAACCCCCGTCTTATATTCGAATTTTTTTCATGGCAATCAAATCTGAACGTGTTTCAGGTGTAAAAGTTGTCGCTAGGTGGCGCGAGCTGCCGCCCGCTACAACGGCTTTCTTTTTCGTCCATACGGGAGCTAGGCGAGGGTTCTATCTCCATCCACCCATCCATCTCTTGCTGCTCTTGCTCCCCTTTGTTCCGGGTCACGTTTCCAACGTTTGTCTCTTGTTTCGTGCTAAATTGCTGAACTTCGCTGGAATCGACCTTATGACGATTCCTCGGCTTGGAGCGTCACCAGAGATGCCGCGACAGAAGCAGCACCGCGTGCAGTACGACGCCGCCTTCAAGAGAAAGGCGATCGTGCTCGCCGAAAGTGTTGGAAATTGTGCTGCGGGTCGCCAGCTCGACGTTCACGAAAGTAATATCCGAAAGTGGCGAGCCCAGAAGGATGCTCTATTTCTAACAGCGGGCACGCGCAAGGCTTTCCGGGGACCACGGCAAGGCAGGTTCCCAGTAGTTGAGCAGAAACTCGCTGCGTTTGTAAAAGAAAGAAGAGCACAGCATCTGCTCGTTTCAATGGAGATCCTGCAGATCAAAGCTCGAGAAATCGCCAACGAAGAAGGTCTGTCACGGGCAGTCTTCAAAGTGAGCAGAGGATGGACGCAGAAATTTATGAAGCGAGCTGGCTTTTCTCTGCGCCGCCGGACATCGGTTGCGCAAAAGCTTCCTGACGACTATGAAGAAAAGCTGCTGTCCTATCAGCGGTACATCATCGCATTGAGAAAGAAAACGCCATTTCTTCTCGGGCAAATGGGGAATGCGGATGAAACCCCCATTTACTTCGATATGCCCTCGAATTATTCAGTGGACAAGAAGGGTGCGAAGGAAGTGCGCATTCGCACGACGGGGCACGAGAAGAGCCGTGCGACAGTGATGCTTGCCTGCACGGCGGACGGGAGGAAGCTTCCCCGTTCATTATCTTTAAGAGAAAGACTATTCCCAAGAATGAGCCATTTCCGAAGTCCGTCGTCATACGGTGCAATGAAAAAGGCTGGATGACCGAAGAGCTCATGCTCGACTGGATAAAAAATGTCTGGTGCAGACGGCCAGGAAGCCTGATGAACCTTCCGTCCATGCTTGTTTTGGATGCGTTTAGGGGCCACCTGACTCACCCGGTAAAAACGAAGCTGAAGGACGTTCGCACAGAGTTGGTCGTCATTCCAGGCGGTATGACAAGCCAGTTACAGCCGTTGGATGTTTGCTTGAACAAACCGTTCAAAGACCATGTACGACGGCTGTACCAAGAGTGGATGAGCAGCTCCAACGCTGCAGTGTCTCTGACGCCGACCGGACGTCTGAAACGCGCGAGCCTCGCGACTCTGGCGCAGTGGGTTGCCGATGCGTGGGCTGCCATTCCCGAGCAGATGGTGTTGGCCTCCTTTCGAAAATGCTGCATTTCAAACGCGATGAACGGGAGCGAGGACGACGACGTGTGGCTGCTGAGCAGCGACAAGGAGGCATCCGGAGAAAGTGACGATAGTGACGGCGATAGTGACTGATAACTTTCTGTTCGTTTTTGTGAACTGTGTTAAGTAATTTTTAGTAAATAAAGGTAAGCCCACCGTTCGCCTTATATGCGTGATTGTTATTTTTTTTTTTGCGATGTTCTGAAGTGGGTCTTTGTCTTATAATCGTGTCCGTCTTATAATCGAATAAGTACGGTAGCCCAACAACTCACGTCTTGGAGAGCCTCCTGTGGGGAGGGGTCGGGGCAGGTCTTGGGCCGTTCCCTGCCGGCTCCCCGCCACCCTGCTGCTTGGCAAAGTGGACAAACACCTGAAAAAGAAAGCCAACGCCTTCGTTCACGATCCTCGCCGAGCTCGTCCTCATGTTACCGTACACGCTTCCGGAGGCAGCAGAGCAGTGCATTCCTTTAATTGTGCGGACTTTACCGAGGCGGCAGCGCAGAAATTCGGCTGGTTGTATGGTTGTCTTGCCCTACCCTTGCAAACAGACTATTCAAAAGTCGAAGCTGACTTCGGACATTCCAGATCTAATCTGATGCGGAGCTGGTACAAGGTACAGGTATGACACTTCGTAACAAGTTTGGAGGACATCAGACGTTCCTGTAAAGTTTGTGGTGGGTGGGGAACTAGGCATCCGAGTATGTTGCTGGGCTACTTGGTGCATAATTAGGTCCGAAAAATTCCGAGGACACCCAAGCACTTCTTATAAGTTGTGAATACGAAAGCTTGAATGTCGTTTTTCCGCTCCCTTAGTTCGTCTGCGGTGTGCTGGCGTGGACGGCCACGTTCGCTACTGTTGAGGTTGCGGCCGCTAATGATACAGATGCCTCAGGCGCCGAGTGGAGCAGACGCGGCCGTCCAGTCCGCATCTGCGACTGGACCCGCCCAGTCCAGTCCAGTCCAGAAGAAACGTTCAATTTAGGGCGAGTTTTCTCGTGTGTATGTCAATGAGAGAAGTCTGCTTCAACTAGCTCTTAGTTATATCCATTTATTAAATCATTATCATAATTAACCTATACTCTCCTACCTCTCACCACGAACAGGGTCTGCCATCATATCTGTCGATCCACAACAGGTCTGTGCAACATTAATGGTTGAGAACCACTGCACTAGGCAATAAATGTTAATGCACTTAAAGGGACACTGACCCCCCCCAAGTTTTTCAAAGGTTTTGCCAGGCGATTTATTATGGCGTGAGAAGACCACCCAACCAATATTTTGCTACAACACCACACATATTTTTAATAAAGTAAAAAACGCAACTGCTCAAACCCGAAACTAAGCTAAGGAGGAAGAAGAAATCTAGAGCAGAAGAGGTTGCTGGAAGTTCTGTGGCTACACCCGACCACATTTTCTTCTTTCGTTTCCCTTAGTATTTCTGGTTGTGCGAAGCAGACGAAAAACGCGCACACTGCACAAAAAACAACACAAAAAGCCAAGCACTTTGTGCTTGACGTTTGTGCGTTTTTAAGCTCCTACCAATTTGTGTTCATGAAACGAGTGATGTCTTCAGCCAGGAGAGGGGGCAATGACTTGGCGACGTCTTTGTGCGAATCAGCTTGGTGGTCGGGCGTGTTGTACAGAAAAAATCTGGATTGTTTTCATCGGTAAACGATTTCTCTTTCGAAGCTAGACAGATTCGCCAGTTCCAGCAAACAACAGTTCTGAAATAGAGGTCCCACGTCTATCGCCCATCACCACCACTTAGTCTGCTTCGTCCAGCCGTCCAGCTTGCGACGCCCGCGATATGATTCCATGTTCAGAATCCCGGAGAGAATGCACAGAATGCTTCCAATTCTCTGTGCAACTTTTTTTTTTTTTTTTTTAAATCGACGTATTTGCAGTTTTTTAGAAGTCACAGAAAAGGATACCATATTTTTTTCTATTTTTAATATTAAGTATGTGCCTTCGATGACCCACCCCTTTGATTATATTTGGTGTGTGTGCCTAAACCATAGACCACGGCATATGACCACGGAGAAGAAAGTAAGCGTGACTCAAGCCAGCCAGTTTTCGATCGGCGGTTTTCGGGCGGGAAAAAAACAAATTTCCAGCCGCAAATCGTGTTCTGGGTAGTGGGGCTCCCACATGTCATGTACAAATAAAAACCTTACCGAGCATAAATACCCAGTCAGTGTCCCTTTAAGAGTAACGAAGTTACAGTAACGCATCACTACAGTATGGCTCTCCCACCTGGTCCAGGGTGGTCTGGGTGACCGAGTAGTCGTCGAGCGGGCACTCCTCCCGGAGCTCCTCCAGGCGCCGAAAGAGGCTGGCAGGGGCCACCCGGGGGCTCACCCGGTACTCCAGCTGGCCCAGGTGGCGTTCCCCCAGCACCAGCTCCCCAGGGCAGAAGAGGCGCCCCAGCAGGGTCCCCAGCCGAGCCTGGGCCCCCGGCTGCACCCGTAGGGTCGCCGTGTAGCCCTGGCCGTACCTGCACGGCGAAACCCCGTGGGGGGACCCCCATTCGCTCGACGTTCCCAGGCGTCGGCCGGTCGGGAGTTCCCAGACGAGTCGGCTTCCCGCATTGTGGGATTGCGTCGTCCGTGCTCTGACCCCGGGAACGCGATACCTATACTTCGTTTCACTTTAATTCTGACGGCAGCCTACGCTGCAATCTGATGAAGCAGCAATCAAGCAGGGCTTTATGTGCATTCTGACGGCACTCATTTTTTTATGTGGGTATGGCTTTACTGGTTAAACCAGTTGTGCACAAAAAAGAGCACAGAACCATGGCACATTCAGTCGGTGATAGCAAACGCACAAAGGCGACGGGCGCCGCGACAGTGCACTTTTTGTCTTAGCTTCATCAAGCTGTAGCATCACTCGCAGTAGGACTCAAAGTGAAACGAAGAATAGGCGAGAGGGTCAAGGCGCGCGACATAGTTCGAAAAGTAGGAAACCTCTCCCACAGTGCAAACCTGATCGAAAATCCCTCTTAGTTTCGCCTTGGGTGGTGCGAGCCCGGCATGTAAGCGAGGTCGGCCCTCCCACAGACTCACTTGTTCTTGAGGTGCTGGATGCTCCCCAGGCAGCGGAAGCGTCCGTTGACCATGATGGCCAGGCGGCTGCAAAGGGCCTCACACTCCTCCATGCTGGGCAAGCGTGAGACGAGAGGTCAGGATTTGTACCCGTCCCACGTCCCGCACCCGCCAAGCGCCCGCGAGTTCGCTCTCCCAAGAGGCCCACCTGTGGGAGGTGAGGACCACCGAGCGGCCGTCCCGCACCACGTCCCGGACGGAGTCCCAGAACAGGCGCCGGGACTTTGGGTCCATCCCCGTGGTGGGCTCGTCCTGCGCGCGGTGCACCCCTCCGTCATAATGGGCCCTCTCATTCCGCTCGATTGCAGAAAAGAGAAAGACTCACCAGGAAGACGAGGGGGGCTCCCCGAGCAGGGCGATGGCTGTGCTCAACTTGCGCTTATTCCCGCCTGAGTAGGTGCCCGCGCACTGGTGGGCCCAGCGCTGCAGCCCCAGCTGCCGCAGGCCCCAGTCTGCCAGCTGGGAGACATAGAGTTAATGGAGAGGTCCCGTGCACTCCAGCCGCTTCGGAGCGGCGGGGAACAAACGCGGACGTGAGAGGTCCCCGTGGGCGGTCCCAGAGTGGTCTTGATGGGCCCATTTTGCTGGTGACGCCATAATATACGCGAAGAAGCGGCGAAGCAGCACCCGTAAAGACTGTGCCTGTGCTTCGTTTCGACTCAAGCCCAGACGCAGCAGATGCTACGAGCCGACGGGACTAATCGGATGGTGTCAAAAGCGCACCATCATGGTGTTCATTATGTTTCTGTACGTGTTTAATACCGCCGAACCAATCCTAAACAGAAAAGGCCCAGTGACTCGTGCTTTTGACGCCACTCAATTGGTCCCATTAGCTCGTAGCGTCGGCTGCGTCGGGACTTCAACTGAAACTAAGTATAGTTCCTTTCCAGCTTAAGGAAAACATTGACATCGCGTATTGTCTAAAAAATAAAGTTGACGAGCGCTCGAAGAACTTCAACTTATAGCGGCAAAACGAACACGCCTAACCTATCGTCCGCTTTCTTTCTCAGTTTTTCTGTCACTTTTTTGCTCATTTTCTTTCTTGGGACCACCAGCGTCAGTGCCTGCAATTCGCCGCATTCTGCTAGCATCTTTACCCCCTTGAGGGAGAGGACGGGTAGGCGTCAGGGCCGGGCATGCGCAATCTTGAAGCACTTGCTCACCTGGGACACCCGCTTTCGGGAAGCCCCTGAGCCGGGCGTAGAACTGCAGGTGCTCCCAGCCCGTCAGCAGGGGGTCCAAGGCATCCGACTGCGGGCAGTAGCCCACGTTCTGGCGTGCCTGGTCCAGCTGCGTACGGACGCTGCGGGGGACCCGGCAACGACGCCGCTGAGTGCCTGACGTACATGCTGCTGTGTCCGGCGCATGCACCAAGGCTGGTGCATGCACCGGACACCACGCTGGTATGCATGGTGGCCCAGGAATGGCATTTCATTAGAGCAAAGGTTGTATTTGCAAGGTTTAACATTTGTATTACCTATGAGTAGGGTTGTTCGTTTTCGGGTTTTATATTTTTTTCCATTCGGGAGGTAAAAATCGGGTGCTATTTTTCAACCTCATAATCGGGGAGAAATCGGGTTTTTTGTGGACACATTCCGAAATTCGGGTTTTTCGGGTTAAATTTACAAATGTACTCAATAATACATTCCTTCTTTTTTTTTCTTTTTGTGGAGCTTAATACGAGTTTTTAACGCTAACGCGTTAAAATTAGGGGTCTGTTTCATGCTGCCAATCGGGGGGACATCAGGATTTTCTAGCTCCGATTGCCTTCGGTCACTTCAAAGGAAGCACCAGCCGCGGAATCCTCCTCTCCCTCAGCTTTCAACAAAAACCCCGACCGTTCGAGGGACAGTCGTCTTCGATCAGATATTTCGCTATGGAATAAACCTGTTAAGTTTTCCCGATCTGTTTACGCGACTGACTGGCTCGGACGTTGTTCGTAAGAAAGGTTGGACGCCAGCGAGATGCCCATGCTCCGAGATGCCCTTACCCGAGAGACCCTGCTGGGCGTCGACACCTCAGCGGTCGAAGGGGGATAGATAGTGCATTTCACAAGCTGCGTGCAGCAGGGCCGAAGCTACGTGGCGTGCCGAGATGGTTCCACCTGCACAGCGGTGGGACGGAAATGTCCCTCCGAGGCTCCAACGCTTATTGTCGCTTTTCCTCAGCCGGCCTCCGTAGAATGTCACGGTGAGTTAGGCGCGCCCGTTGGGCGGTTGGTTGAAAGTCGTGTAGCGTCCACAGTGCTGCACGCAGCTTGCGAAATGAACTATAGGTCACTGTTGTACGTGTGTGCACCGCAAGCTCCGTGCGGTGGAAAAATAAATAGGTTGGTTATGTGGTTTTGAAATTCGGGAGAAATCGGGTTTAACTCGATTCTCCTGAAACATGCTCGGGGTGTAAAAATCGGGTAAAATCGGGTTTTACCCGAAAACGAACAACCTACCTATGAGCAATAGTCGCCTAACATTGTCAAAAGTTTTTCGAGTCGATAGTAAAAGGACGATGAAAAAATAAACATACGGGAATCGCGAGGGTTCCACGCCTACCCGGTAGATGGCACCAGTGTCATAAGAGATCACAAGAGGTCGAACGCAACCGGTTGTAAGCAGTCATAAGTGTGTGAATGAGCGCTGCCCAGAGCGGCGGATGGCCGGAAGCGACAGCGGCCAAGGGCATGCCACTGCATCCCGACAGCTTCTTGGTATATTCGCATATGCAATCTCGGCATGACCGTCACTTCACATAGACGCCATCCATCTGCCCGATGCTCGCTCTGAAAAGACGTTGTGCACAGCAAGTCGGATTCAAAGCGCCCACCTGAATCCTGAGACGTGGGCGTCGCCCCCGGTGATGGGCGTGTCCCCCGTGAGCATGCGGAAGGTGGAGGTCTTGCCTGCCCCGTTGACTCCCAGCAGGCCGAAGCACTCGCCGGGACCCACCCCGACGCACAGGCGGTCCACGGCGGGACGCCGATCTCTGCGGTACACCTGCCCAGAGAGGACTCCGCTCATCAGCACAGCAGAACATGCCGACAATTCTTCCAATGAGAAAACTGAAGTTACTAGAAAGCTACGCTCAGTGTATTGACGCACTTCTCCCCCACTGTCCAAAGTTGCCAAGGGGTGGCAGGAGTAAAGCTCACTGGAGAAAAGCTCACCACAAAACCCGCAGATGTGGAGAGAAACTCACCGGCCTTGAGCAGCTATGGAGAAAGGCTCACCGAATTTTTATTTGTTCTTAGCTTAGCTGATTGTGCGTCACACATAGCACCTTAACACAATTAGAATTGTCACTTCATTAAAAATAATTGTCCTCTTTTTTGTAATATTCTTGAAGTTTACTCGGCATATTTACTAGTTCGTCAGAAATTAGTAATCACTTATTCTGTATATAAATGACGCCGCAAATATAAATTCGGAACATGGGACACCCGTAAAAAAGACAACACTTTATTGACAGCTTGACAGTGCGCCGTCGGTAGCTCTGTTAGATAAAAAGAAGGGTATGCACTTGGGCTAGTTGGTGATCCATGTTTTTGAGGATGAAAGCGCTAAAAACAACGGACAAGTAAAAGAAACAAACAACACAGAGCGCTCTGTGTTGTACGTTTTTTTACTTGTCCGTTGTTTTAGCATTTTTACCCTCAAAAACATAGATAAAAAGGTTTGTTTTTTGCGAGCTAATATGAATAATGGTGTGTGAACCGTTTCAGCTCAGAAGATTGTGCGATGCCTGATAGATAAGTAGTAGGTGCTTATTGATGTAATCAGTGTCGGCTACGCTGTTTTCTTTGTGTTTTTCCCTAATAATACTTCAGTTGCGACAACAGCTTCGTCCTGCCGTGTTTGTTGCCTTCACTCCATCTTCATCGTTTGAGCGGTTTTCATCATGTATGACGTTTACCAACTCACCCAATTTGCTACTTACAGAAGACTAGTTCTTATATAGGTCACGAGTAATGGCAGTGACAGTATGCAGCTCCGAAGGTCATGGGTGGCTTGCCATAAAGGGCACAATCGCACAAAGGCAACGTGTGGAAAAATCAACACAAACGTCTAGAAAACGTACATGTCCATGGAAGTAAAAAACCTTGATATCCTACTGACCATTCTATACTGCTTCCAAAGGTTAACAAAAGCTTTCAAAAGAATTTTGGGCACCGCGTTGTTACGCATGCACTTTCGAATTTTCGGCATTTACAGTCTTCCTTTTTAGGTTTTAGGTAGACATGATTAAGTTTTCAAACTTTTTCCTGTTTTTCGAGTTCCTGAATTTTCAGTTGGGCTTTCATTGCCAGAGAGTAAGCCACAAAAAAACACTCGCCCACAATTATTAAATTGGGGAGCAATATTTCCAATAAGCTTAACAAATATTACAAAAAAGGACATTTTCTTTTTCACAAAACGGACAAATTTTAATGATAATAAATTTATGTATGTTACGCAGTATCCCGCAACCTCTATATAAAAAAAAGAAGAAAAAAATCGGTGAGCTTTTCTCTGCATACGCTCAATGGCCGGTGAGCTTTTCTCCGCATCCACCGGTTTTGCAGTAGCTTTTCTCCGTTGAGCTTTTCTCCGAGATTCATTGCCAAAACGGTCATTCGTCCGTTTGCATCACATGACATTTGTTTACGTACCAGCGGTGCTTAAGAGCCGCACGGGTGCCATCTCAGCAGACAGTTGCAGGTCTGAGAAAGCGACCTTTTGAAGCGGTAGGCATGGTGATAGGAGATCATCTTGGTATCTTTTTGCACAATTACAAACTGTTTTAGTAAGCAGGATGACGGAAGGCACTTTGCGCACACGATCCGTTCGAGGCACAGTACAAGCCAGTGACAAGTGGCAACGTTGATTCTATGCACCAACATGACTAGAGGGACTAGTGGAGAGAAACTGAAAAGAGAGGGGCGCCATAACAACAGTGCTTAACTGTTTACCATTTTTTCTTTTTTCATTAAATATAGTTTTTTTAGCATGTAACTGCCCGATACCAAGGGTTCAGACACCACAATCTAATCTATATAATCTCGTCTAATCTATGGCTCGAGTGTTGTTACTCTAAGCGTAGCATGTTTAGTGGCTCTAGAAGCTATGGGGGGAGGTGTGGAGAAGTTTGAAAGTGGCGCGAGGTAAGCTGCGGCCGACCTACCTTGGTGAGGCCCTCCACCTTCAGGACGGAGTCGTCTGCTTGCCCCGAGAGGACGCGGGCTCGCTCCCGCACCACGTCCTCGTCCTCGTCCGAGAGCTCCCCGTTGTTCGGGGCCACCGTCGGCTGTCTGCAGGCAGCCGACTCGTCACATGCCGACCCCACGGAGCAGTCCTCGCCCGGCGCTTCGTCGCACGGGTGGTGCAACAACGCTTTCATCGTCGTTGCTCAAGGCCCACAAAGCCACCTTAGGTTGCCAAGCACGTTTCTGAAGCGCGTTTCCGACCGGAGTGTTTACCATGTCTTCAGATGGGGTCCCTCCGTTATGACGTCATACAAGTGCCACCTTGTTGCCTGTCCAAATCCTCGATACGATGGCACAGCGGCAAATGTGGATGCAACAGACCCACGTTATGGTATAGTTCGCTCTCAGCTCGACACTCCACGAAAGCATCTGCAGCCCGGAGTTGGGATGCTGCAACGACGGCGACACTTCCTTTGGTCTTAATTTTCGCTGCAACTTCTGCGACCAACCGCTACGATGCGACATCCAAAAGCCCAACAAACCTGCTCCTGTGGCGTAGTTGCTGCCGTTTTAAGACTACTTTTGATGCGGTACGGGACGCTAAACGTGCTGGTCGGACACGTGTTGCAGGCGCCAACGCTGCTGGACTGCCCTGTGGAAGTATGACATGCGGGAACAACCAGACGGTGCGAGGTTGAGAGATTGGATGGCTGCCGAAGCACTCACTTCCTGGTCAGAAAGAAGCCATGTTGGAGCAGCAGGGTGAACGGGAAGAAGACCAGGCCCTGGCAGGCCAGGCCCACCAGGTTCTGGCCCAGGAAGTCCCACTCCAGGGGGTGCCTCATGGCCTGCAGGCCTGCGGAGCACCACGCGAGACACGACAAGGGGAACGACCGTCAGCGGCGGGCCTGGGGGCACCACTTTTAGTAAAGCCTGGGCGATGAGATTTCCTTGTCGGCTGCATTGGCAATTTCTGCGGCACGCGTCGGAATAAAAACAAACACTTGTGGGCGGCAGTGTTTTTTGAGACGTGCGGCTGCGGAGAAATGCACCATCTGCAGTCACGCAGCATGCTCGAGGAGCAAATAGCAGGTGGACCACGTCCGCGGTACACACAATGCGGAGATTCGGAGCTATTGCCGGAGGGACTGAGGTGCTCTGACGTTGGCGTTCGCCGTGAGCACAGGGTGGCGTAAAATCTGGATGCCCCATAAAATGAGCCATACAAAACTGATGCCTGCATGTAGCGTGCTGAAATATTCACTGACCAGAAATTTTAGACTGGCCTTACCCTGTAAGCTCGAGCAATAACTCCGTTCCTCCAAAAAATAAGAACAAGATCCTCAAAAACGCAAACGCAGAACGCCGACAATGACAGCCGAGTTGTGCCGAGAAAGCCGACCTGACCTGCAAAAACACGATGGTGGTGAAATTAATGAATAATCTAAACATGCTTCTGCAAACTTACTGCCGAGGCATTGTTTAATGTGTCATCTTGATTCTGCTTTCAAAAACTGGGCACCTCCTTTTGGCAGAAACTTTAGGAGTGGTGACCCAAAGGTAACCCTGCGGAAGCGGAGTCGGGCGGGGCTACAATGCCTGGAACGCATCTTTGCTAGTTTCCTATTCCGCTCGTGCATCGGAAGTGGTCACGAAGTGGCAACAAATGATGTCACAAAAACCGGAGTGTCGTGCTGTCGGACGCCCGCGATCACTGACGGCTGGGCGCACAACTTCTGCCAAAAAGTACAAGTGAATGTGAGTGTCGCTGTCGTCATGTCGTCCTCACTCCTGGCCGCCGAAGCTTCTGTGGACTGTTAAGCTGTAGAGCGGCTGCTGCAGGAACAGGCGTCTGCCACATACACCACCACCGCTGGGACACCTCTAGTGTTGCAGCCGGCGACGGCACGACACTCGTGTGACATCATTGGGAGAAAATCGAAAAGCCTTGTTTTAGGAAGCGGTTAACACACGAGCCGGAGACGCGTTCAGGCACAACCATCATCATCATCACTGGGCCTGCGATGGGTCATCAGCGGGGCCGGTGGCTGCACCGGGGACTGACCGAAGCGTGCCAGGGCCTGCTGTGCCAGGTGGTTGGCAAACATGTCCATGAGGCCCCGGCCCAGGCAGTACTGGGGCAGCACTAGGAAGAGCCTTGCGCAGCACCGGGACACTGCTCGCAGCTCCTCGTCGTCGAACAGCTCCAGCACGTAGGTGGACCACCGTGCTCACGAGGCCCACGAACACATTGAGGCACGCCAGGGCCACAAAGGCCGAGCTGGGCACTTCGAATGCAAGCGGGCCGGATACATCAGCGGGATGCTTGACCACCTGCGTGATGTGGAGAAACGCCCCCCTGAGGTCCACCGCTCTGCTCGCGAGCCCGGCCCGTTCACACACTTGTGCTTGCTAAAGACTGAGCTCTTGCGATGTCTTACGATGAGAGAACACTGACACGCCATCTATAAGGTGACCCTGGAACTGTACTTGACTAGAGCGAAGGTTTTGCGGTATAACATACAATACCGGGCAAACGCCCACTCAAAATTTAGAGATAATCGCAAAAAAATGGGGGATGGGCGATTGTCCAGTCATCAATTTTACATACCGTATCAATGTACTGTGCACATTTTTTCAGATCCTACAAATTTGGGAATGGGCACTTAGTGTGAAATGGGCGGATGCACGGTATTCTACGGTACATGTACATACTATTTATAAGAAATGGTTGTTCATTCCATTGCCAAAAAGCGAGCCAGAGAAAAAAAGAATGATGTACGAAAAAGAAAGGAAACTGAGTGTTCCACCCAATAGATCATGCTAGTCTGTCCTCTCGTTGTAATTTTAAGAGGTTTTACGGCACACAGTTGTAAGCAGTCACAAGTGTGTGAACGAGCCTTTAGAGGACATTCTGCACGCTCATTCTACGCAGGCATGTAAATTATGCACATATACGGTAGAACCTTCCTTTTATGTCTTTTGGCAGACCCCGAAAAAAAGGTATGAATCAATGCTACGAACAGTTGATTATAGATGAAGCCGAAAGAGACTCTCGCACAGTTTATTTCTCTCGTATATTACGCAGACTCACTCGATATCTTAGAGTGGACAAGTATCACAAATCCATTTGCAGACCCACAGCAACACCGCAGGGTCACTCCATATATCACAAGCTCAAAGTCGTACCCTAGAGACAGTCGATATTTCACAAACTCCAAGTGACGTCGTGGAGTCCCTCAAACTCGCTCCAATCGCGCCGCGGCTGGTCCACCGTGGCATGCAAGGGCTTCCACCGTGCTTCAAAATGCACAGAAACCTCGTCCTAGTTTCTTCAGACTTCAGACTCGCAAAAACCTTCGCTCGAGATGCTCGAGAGCCGCTCACCACGTAGAGCAGGAGCAGGAGCACCAGGCCCCCGATGTTTTCCGAGGACACGTAGGCATCCTCCTTGAAGGCCAGGAAGATCAAGATGCACAGTAGGGCAGACACCGCATAGTTGCACTGCAGGGACACACACGCGCTTGCAACAGCCTGCACCTCAAAGGTTGCTCTCAGAGGCATCATACACACAACGGCTGAAAGTTAGACAGTGAGGAACTGACCAGTTGCCACGACGGTGCAAAACGCAACCGTGAGAAACCGACCCTAGTGTCTCTAGCACCGAAGCACCTCTAAAGGGTGGGTCCCCTCCCAGCGTGCCCTCACCAGGTCCCAGGTGTAGGTGCCGACCCAGTAGAGAAGTGGCTTCATGCCGCTCACAAACTGCAGGTGCTGGGAGCCCGAAACGCGGTCCTCGATCAGGAACATGACGAAGCTGGCCGGCACGAAGGACATGGCAAAGATCACGCAGGTGGCGTGCAGCAGGCTGAGGCCGCCACGCTTCCTGCGGTCGGCCAAGACACAAATTTTGTGTCAGTGGGAGGAAACGGGTCCCTGGACGGCCCGAGGGCTTAGAAACCGACGAGCGCCCAACCCTAAAGGCGCACATAAGCAGCGAGCCTTTTGGAGGGTGCCTCAAAGGTTTGTCATGCACGTGTGTCTTTTGGCGGAGCGCACGCTGCAGATTTGAAAAACTTCAAGCCATTATCGAAGGTGCTCCCCAAGAAAAAGTGAAAGCCATTTACAACTCCCTGTAACGCCGAGTTAGAGCGCAGCTCTTGAGGAGGAGGGAGGAGGGTAGGGGTGGGGGGGGGGGGGGGCCAAGTGACCTCGGGGAAGGGGGAGAGGGGTCACATGGCCTCAGGGGGTCACTTGACGTCACTGATGACGTCATCAATGATGATGACGATGACGATGCGGATGCCGATATCAGTGACGTCACTGATGGCGTCATCAGTGATGATGACGATGACGATGCGGATGCCGATGACGTCATCAGTGACGTCACTGATGACGTCATCAGCATCCGCATCGTCATCATCATCACATGACCCCGGGGTCACATGACCAGGGGTCACGTGACCTGGGGGACCATGTGACCTGGGGGTCCACGTGACCTCGGGGGGGGGGTCACATGACCTCGGGGGTCACATGACCTCGGGGGGAGGTCACATGACCTCGGGGGAAGGGGGGGGGTCACATGACCTGCGGGTCACGTGACCTCGGGCGGTTACGCCGACACCGCTCAAGCCCGAGCGGGCGCCTAAGAGCTGCGCTCTAAAATGCGCACCTTTCCGCATTGAGGTTAATGGGCTAGCGACGTTCGTGTCTCGGAGATTCGTCTGCTCCCAATGGAGCCACTTCAAAGGCAGAGTGTGCCGAGCCCACTGAGACTAAAACGGCAGACAAGCTACACGGACTGTATATTATCTGGTATTAATTGTACTGTATAAACTTGACATCCAATCCGGTCAAAATATCATTCTGCAGTATCTGCCAAAAAAGAAAAAAATGACGCATCTCCACGTGGTGAATGATGTTGATTGAGAGGCGAAGCTCTGGTGGTGCTGATGATACTGATTTTGTTCATAGGTAGTGCTGAAGGTGCCGATTCTTTTTATTGCTCAAAGGTAGTGCTGAGTTTCGGGTTGCGTTTCGACTTCATTATTACTGCTTTATGGTCGATGAAATGCAGAGCCAGTGGTTCTTCTAGCGGATCAGCTTGGATCCGCTAGAAGCTGTGGAAATGCATCTCCACCACTTAAGTCAACGGTCCATGTCAGAAAGAGAATGTGTGGTATGGAACGTGGTTATACACGCATTTGAGCATTTGACCGCAGCGCCCTCTCCTGTATAGACGTTGAGCGGCAACATGCAACGATTCATCCATGACAGAAACCCCAGCTCTTGAGTTACCACCACATCTCAGAGCCCCTACTCGTCCCGCAGTCGTGGCCGAGCGGTTAAGGCGATGGACTAGAAATCCATTGGGGTCTCCCGCACAGGTTCGAATCCTGTCGACTGCGCAAACATTTTTCTTTTTTAGAAGACAGATGGGATGGCAATCGATGTGAGCACGGACGCCGGACGGACGGACAGAAGGACAAGGCTAGACCCTAAGAAGCTTCGCCCCTAAAAAGAAGGCTAGAATGTTTGGATACAGGAGTGTGGGCTCACAGCAGCTCGTCCTGCAGCTGTGCCCGGGTGAAATTCATGGGATGGTTGACGACCGCAACACCGTATGCCCCGGCGTCGGCACTGGGGGCAGCTGTGCCCTCAGCAGCACGTTGTTCACCGCATTCATGTAGGCCGCCGACGAGACCCAGCCTTCGTTGTTGAACCACACCTGCAGGAGGACCAGGGCCGCCGCTTCATCCCCAACCTTCTCTAGAGCCACTGTATATGGCAGCTTTAGCTGCCAGAGTGTTGCTACACTTTTCTCCGGGCTGCCTCTCGCTGCAATTGGTCACCCGCGGCACCATATCAACAGGCCGAGCTGGCTCGGTTTTCATAGCAATCAATAGAGCTGAACGAGGCCGGCGATTGCCGAAGTAGCGTTTGGACATTTTGGAGCGCCGTTGGCGTACCTGTCGTCTGCTCATTTTGCCTCTCGAAATGAACTAAGTTCAAATTGTCAGTGCACTTCTCCACGTGCATTCAACATACAGTGGGCAAAGCACTCATACCTTCCAATATATGTTCGTGCGGCATGCCAACCATGCATTTCAGGCATTCCCTCAGTTCTACTGACTTTTACCACTTTAATGAATGGTTAGAGATATAAGATGAGCACATATATAATCAAAGGCTACCAGGCACCACTCAATTACCACAGTAACCTCCGGGACCAAAATGGAGATCACCACTGGTGCTTCTGGCGTTGCGCATCTAGGTTTATCTGAGTCGTGTCGCTACTCTGGCGGCTAAAGTTGCCATGCGAAGTGGCTATAACCTATCTCCGGCCCGAGGAGACGCAATGCCGCGTCCCGCCTCCCACCTTGACGTTGTGGCGCTGGTCGTCGTCTGCCTGCCTCAGGGCCCGCAGGCGCCGCTCACGTTCCAGCCTTGGGGCAGGCTGAGTTGGGACAGGGCCTCCTCCAGGGCGCTCAAGTTCAACGGAGCCACGCTGCCACCCACCCCAAACTGGACCCCGCCAAACCTGCACGCACGGCAGGGAGAAACTTTCGCCTGCGCCCTGACACTCTGTCCTCCGCTGGGCCTGCCAACGTGAGCTAGGCCCCTACTTTGAGGGTGAGGAGCTGGTGCCGGAAACAAAAGTCTACAGGGGCTTCTGAGCACTATTTGGGCATAAAAATATTAGTACAAATAAACCAATAAACTGAGTGCAATCAAACTCTTCACAAAGGTGTCTTTGGGTGGTATATTTATCATACTCATATTTCATGTGCGTTGGTTTCACAAAAAATTTTTTTGCCTAAAAACCTTTTTTTTTTCTTCAGCAGTGTCAACCAGATGGTTTTTACCATTTTCCTTCCTGTGCACAAGAAAAAACAAGATATTGTAGGCTTAACATTTTTTCCCTGAAATGAGTACTCATGAAATATGAGGATAACTAAAGACAGCTTTTGAGAAGTTTGAATGCATTCCTTTCATCGTATTTATACAAATTTTTTACGCAGAATGTGTAGCTCCACATAAGCTCCCCATCTGTCTACACTCGAAAGTTTCTTCTTACTGCAGTACTCCCCTGAAAACAGTATTGCTGGGATTCTACTATTTTTTAGTATTCCGACTTCGATTTCTAATCCACCCACCATTTTATCTCCACTGCACTCGTTGAATGCGTCCAAATGCGGAACGTCAATGTCCAGCGTTTGGCTTTCGCATTCGAACACATTCGACGAGTGGAGTGGAGATAAAGGCAGCTAGCTTTAGGTCTACTCACTAATTATTCAAACCAGAGCTCGGCATTTTGACAGCCCGGGCGCAGCTCAAATCAGTTGTCATTGCACTTCAGCTCGCGTCTTAGGCAGGCACGGGAGCGTATATCAATTGTGCTTTGGGGCACAGCTGAACATAGTGCTCAGGAACCTAGGTAGATGGGATGACAGTGTAACAGATGCGAAACACTGGCCTTAATGAGAACCAAAAGCAGCGAACCACATGTTTCAGAAGGTAGTGTCCCTCGATAATGTCTGAGTGGCATTCAAGCGGTGCTCAAAATGCGGAGCCAACGCTGCGTTAATCGCGTGACACGTGCACGACATCGTAGTTTAATGCGCCAGCCACGTGACGTGCGTGAGCAAGCGGACGTGCAACTGCTTGGGAACAGAACCGAGTTTATCCTACTGGCCACAGCGCAACCGGGGATCACAGCAGCCCACGACTAACGGAGTCGTCGTGTCTTGCAGCGATAAGCAGGAGCAAGACTAAAGCACGCCGAACAGATCTACAAACACGTCAGAGCTGCTGGCCGAAACCAGGTCTGGATCGGACTGCGTCTCAGCTCAGTCTCAAACCAACGGTACATCTTGCAGGAATGCGGTTGCCATATCTTCTACCATAGGACGCGCTTACAGCGCTGTCTACAGCTACATGTGTCTAACTGGCTGACGTCTGGCACTTGGGCACGAGGCCTCGACAATCACCGCCACTGACTCGACCTCACTCGGTTGACTTGCTTGACCGCTTACAGTTGAGGAATAACAATCCGGATTACTTGCAGGGTAGATTGGCAAAGTGCACGCTTGGAGGCGACCCTCGAGGTTTTCGCGCGCTTCGCAAATCGGGATGCACAGGGAACGCGAACGGAACAAAAAATTGCCAGGCCACGACCGCAGTGGCAGCGCTGCATTGTTTGCTAATCGAGTCGGTAAATCAGAACTTCAAGAAACAATATGACTTAGCGTGGCGCCGTGAGCGACTTGGCGCACAATAGCGCGAGGTGTTGGCTGTCGACGCAGTCTGCTGAGTAACAGGATGGCGCAGACCAAAACGCGTCTGGAGCAAAATGGCGCAAATGGCGCGGCCGTGCCACCTGGTCTACTCACTAATTATTCGACCCAGAGCTCGGCGTTCTGACATCCCCGCGCTCTCGATTCCGCCTCGCCCCTTAGATAGCTCGACGCATACGACTAAGGGCTGCCAGATTATGCTCCAGAAACATTTAGAGGAATGTGACGTTTCGAAACACGGATATGGAAGAAGAGCAACACCGTCAGCACCTAACCCCAAGAGACTACCGTCCCAAAGTGCGATCTCGCAGCCGGCCGATGGCAATGAGCCTACTGCACTTGTCCTAGCTTCGAGAACTGCACCGAGACAAACTTGGTTCCTCGACGAGCGTTACTAATTTTCTCCTTCATGCGGTAAATTTTGATACCCATACGCGCATCTGGAAGTCCATAATTTGTAAGTGTGTCAAAACATATATGTTTCCGACGCAAAAAGTGCCATTTCATTCCTCCAACGCTTGAATCTTGTAAAAAAAACTGTGGATGAAATGTCGTGCTAAACTCACTCTTCTAAAGCAAGAAATGCTTTTTAACGGAACCACCCCAATCTGAAAACACTTCGTCCACCCGTCCGTGCATTTCCAGCTAAATTTGGCGGTGAAACCAACGTCACGCGACCTAAACGCCAATTCCGTTCCCCCCTAAATTTAGCGGGAAAACTGCCGTCACGCGACCCGACGTCGCGAGACCAGATTTGTACCAAGTCAGTTTCTCCAGCGATATTCTGAGGGGAAATTCTTCAAAATATACTCTTCTCCACTCCACAAAACAACCGTTAAATGTTTCTAAACAAATTTAAACGATCACTCCTTAAACTCGGCATTTCACGCATTATAGGACTTTAAAAAAAAAAGGTCACCATCAATCAATTTTTTTTTTGAGGTGCCAACAAGTGGGGGTGCGTACCTGGTCATGTGGTAGGGCCTCCACGTCCGGAGGAGCCAGTCGGAGACGTTGCGCCCCGTCACGTTGAGCAGGACGTCCCCGGTGACGCTGCGGAGGGCCGGCGGAGGGGGACCCCCACGCCGGCGCTGCACTGCTGAGAGCCGCTGGCACAGCCGCACAGGCCCGGCTCTCCCGCCTCGTCGGCCCCCTTGGGCAACACCGGGGCGCCTGCCGGGATTTCGCACCTCCTGGAGACGCGAGAGACAAACGACGGCTCGCAGACAACTCCGACGGTAGTGACGGAGCCATTACGGTGTCTGGAATGACCGGTGTGTTTACCGCATCCTCAAAGGTGGTACCTCAATTTCCACCCGATGACGTCGTACAAGTGACACGTTGTCGCCGGCCAAGATGCTGGCGGTGTCACAACAGCGGTTCTTGATGTTGCAGACGCCTGTTCTGCTGCGGGTCACTCTCCAGCTAGACAGTCCACGGAACCTTATGCAGCCGGGAGTTGGGACGTCGTGACAACGGCAACAAATGCATTTCTTCTTGCTTTTTTTCTTCAAACTTTTATGCCCTACCGCCAGGATCGCAACGTTTGACAGCATGACACACCGGTTTTCGCGACGTCATTTGTTGCCATTCTGGGAGGAATAGGAGACTAAACGTACCAGTCAGAGATGAGTTCCAGCACCGCACACCTACCAAACTCGCCGCGCGCCATTTTTGCCGAGGCTTTGCGCTTCGAGCACCCTTGGGGCCTTTTTATGAGCGTGAATTGGCTCGCTCTTTCCATTCCCTTCCTGGCTCTCTTCGGGCCCGTGGGTAGGACATTTTCGCGGAATGTGCTTTCACATCTCGTAAGCCGTGTGCGACCACGACGATGAACGACCTCCACCACTTCCTTGCTAGTCTGCATGTAGACGAGTTAATAGCGTCGTTTTAGGTGTTGGTGAAACGCACGCATCTGAAAGTGGTTACGTCGACGACGGAACACGAGAAACAGAATCGGGGACGGGTTTGAGTCGTATAAACCCACGCCTACTTGGCTCTTTTCCCTTCGGAGTAACCCTGGAAACGTTTTAAGGAGAAAGACAGAAGTATACCTCGTACGAAACCACCCCATATTTTCTCACTTTCATTCGAGAGCTTCAGGTGAAAGTGCTAGAAACTATTTGGAGGAGGATAGAGGTGAGCACTAACGAGCCCAATCTCAGAACATAGAGCGACACGCTCGAAGCAGAACCGACGCATCACAACACTTTTTGTCACCGCCACAAAAAAAAATAATTTTATGTACGACGATTCTGTCGGGTGCGACGAAGGCACCGCTGCCAATTTGATGAAATAAATCCAGGCACCCGCCTCAAATCTCCCAAACTGTGAAAAGGAAGGGAATGAAGAGCACAACGTGGAGGCACGCAACTCCAGCCGTTCCGCAATTTGCACACACGTGGCAAGACACCCAGTACAGCAATGGCGAGTACAGTGCCTAGAACGAGTCTTTGACCGTTGTATTTACCATCCTACCCCGCCCGCGCATCGAAACTGGGCACAGAGTGGAAACAAACTGCGTCGCGGGAGTCGGAGTGTCATTCCGTTGGATGCTGCGATCCTGGCGGCTGGTCGTAGAAGTACCGGCGCAAAAGTCGCCGTTGCCGCGGCGCTCCGTCGTGTGTCTGCCTTCTGTGGAACGTCTGGCTGCAGAGAGACTTCCAGCAGAACTCGCGTCTGCGCATCCACCTCCAGGGCTGCGCGACCCCCCGGGCAACAGCATGACAGTTGTACGTCGTCGTCGGGCATTCGAGGACCCGGGAAACACGCCAGTCGGAGATCCGCTCTGGGCACCATACTCGCAAGACAGAAGAGGTGCTACCTGGGCGGGGATTCTCCTTGCACGCAGTGGTGTCCCAGGCCGGGCGGGGACAGCAGGCTCTCCGTGTACTTGCGGGCCAAGGGGCTCGAAGGATCTTCGTTGGCTGGGGAGAGAGCATCCTTTGGGAATGATTATCTACGTTAATGCGAATAGCATCAAACGGTGCGGAGTTATGCGCGTTCGTCAGGTGGCCGGCACACTCTAGATACGCCAGCCCACTCTTGAGGCGATTCTAAATTTGTTGACACTTTCACAGCCCTGCGCACGATCTCCGCAGCCCAGCACGTGCGTTTGTGTCACTTAGGAAGGCGAGCAAAGCACGCGCCATACGCACAAACACTCAAAATGGTACCGACCAGACTTTCTGGCGTCTCAGCTAGTCTCAACCAACGGTACTCTAAACGGTTGTTTATATCTTTACCATAGGACGCGCTTTACAGCGCTGTCACAGCTACCGGTGCGCGCGCGTTCCATGCACGAGGGCTCATTCCGCTCTCGTGCTAAGCCTCACGAGAGCGGAATGAGCCCTCGTGCATGGAACGCGCGCGATGGTAAAGATATAAACAAGTTTTTAGAGTGCTTTGAATGACTGCCTTCATAGCTCTGTGGTTAGCGCGTCTGCCTGCTGATCAAAGGGTCAACGGTTCGAATCCCGCCGGCGCCGGTCTTTTTTATTTATTTATCGACCCGCGGCGTAAGAGGTTAGATAGCCAGATAGATAGATAGATATATAGATAGATAGATAGATACATAGACGAAAAGTGCATGAAGTATCCAAAGAATGCTATTCGCATTAAAAAAAAGAAAAAGCCACCCACAAATATTATGAAACTCTACACTCTTGCAACACATTCATTCAAACAAAGCACCGTGTTTTCTTTTTTTTTCTTTTGACGCAGAATTTGCAAGCAAGATCATATAATTGAGATAAAGAATGGGGACCTGCAATAGTACTGAGCATAATTTACATGCATATCGTGCTAAACCAGACGCTCACCCATGCCAGCAGCTACTCCGAACACTCAGGCGCAAGGCGGTGAAGCTCCGACGCACGTGGGCTGGTGAGAGGCGCCATGGAGGCATACGGCAAACATAATAACTGATCTCACCAGGAGTACAGGAGCCTGGTTCTGTCTTATGGCAGTAGCCGCCATCCTACTGTGTATTTTGCAATGTTTTGTCGCGACTTTTGGCGCCTGACATCGCCGACATCGTCTGAAATTTTAGAGGATGTCGGTGATCAAGCCGTCAGCGCATCGACCGGCCAGCGCGGTGGTCGAGTAATTTTAAAACTTCGTTTCACCTTAATTTAAAGTGCAGCCGACGCTATGAGCCAATAGGATTAACCAAACAACGTCAAAGAGCGACATCGAGGTATCCGACCATCTTACTGTACGTGTTTTTTCATCGATGAAACCAATCAAATGCAGCGAATGTCACGTGACTTGCGCTTTTACTGTGAGTTCGTGTTGTATATGTTCGAGCTTTCAACTGTGCTCTGACCTTATTTGAAACACCGTATACTCTGAGTAGAGACGCTGTGAAATACGTATTTCTACCATTTTTCTTTCTTCCTACTTTTTTGAATATTAAAATCAACCAATAAAAAAATATATCAATTTTTTTGCCCATCTTGGCGCAGGTGTGCGCAATTCTTAAGCAAAATGGCACTTTGGCGCAAGATGTAGCAGACTTTCGCCCAAGGCGCAATTTGGCGCAAATGGCGCAGCACTTCCATCACTGCATCGTGGAGGCGGTGCCACAGGGGCCGACAGGGCTCACCTGAAGAAGACGTAGTTTGGGGGCCCGTACACTCGGGGCTCAGCTCCAGGGGGGGCTCCTCCGACAGCGGTGGGACGACCAGCGTGCACACCAGGGCCAGCAGCACAAAAAGCGCTGGAAGCACTATCTGCAAGGCATGGGTCCCCGCACGTCACGCAGCTGCCGTCGGGCCACGTTTGCGGGGGCCACAGTTCGATCCGTCGGAGGTTTGTTTGGCGAGGTCTCGATACAAAGTTTATTTTCAAAGAAAGTTCTCGAAGGACCTCCCTACTGATGATGGAGTCGCTGATGACAACCCAATTCTGGTTTTCCTTCCAAAACTTTCCCGCCTAGTCCCGATGCCCGTCTAACTGTTCCATCGAGACGTTCGGGTGGTGGGAAGGACCTACTAGAGCAAACGATCCGCAAACTCACGTACGCTTGAGTCGCCCAGTATTCGAGTGCGACGTTGGGCCTCACCTCACAGAAGAGTCCCCTGTAGTTGCGGGAGCTGCGTGTCAGGCGTCGCCGGTACATGGCCGCCAGCTGGCGCCGGTGCATGCCAGTCGCCACCCTCGTTGCCACGGGTGCCCGGGGGGTTCTGCGTCACCTGCACGTTTGGGAGACCCGCCGCTTGCGCCCACTCCGGAACGCCGGCCGATCGTCCACCATGGTAGGCCACGAAACCGAATGCAAACGAGCGGGCAGAAGCGGGATAAAGAAGAGTTTTGAGCGGGCAAGCTTGTTTACTCTTGAATTTCTTGGATATTTTGCGCACGAGCGCGAGATCTGCCTTGGCACATTCTTCTTATGACGCAAAACCTGTTCCTTCCATTAGCTGTTTGGGCCAGTGTTAAGTACTGATAGACACAACACTCTGTAGGTTTAGAGTGATGCACCATTAGGCTTTACTATGTACAAGGCACGATAAATGTCTGGCTCCCTCGAGGACGCTCGAAGAACTCCGTGGTCCCCGCATGAGCACGTGAAAGAGCGTCTGCAGATGCTCTCGTGCCCCGTGCACTAGCGTGCAACTTTTCAATGTATGACAGCCAGTTAGGCCGGCTCGCAGACAGTAAGAAATCGGAAGCTTGTCGCTCGGCAGCTCACGGTGAAATCTGCGACAAGTGAGGCCACGATCATAGTGTATAGAAAGCTTGTAAGGACGGCTAGCCACAAGTGGCTTTACTGGAGTCCCCGTTTTGCAGAGGGGACCTGCACAGTGCCTTTGATGTCCAAGTCAGGCGGTCGTTCAGGAAAAGGGACACTCTCGGAATGGGGCAAGCGAGCGTGCATGCGAGTGGGCGTGGGTGCACTCACGGCTGGGATCCAGGTGCTGCCTGCAGGCTGTGCGGGCAGTCCGGGTCACACCATGCAACAGGAAGCGACGCCACGAAACACTAAGCACCACCAGAACAAACAACCAACCAGGCAAGACTAGCCACAAAACGAAAAAAGCCTGACAGGCCACGCTACAGCCTTCAAAGAATGAGACGCAAAAAGAAACGTCCAAGCACGAGCCTACACTATGCTTTTTCCTATACCTTTTTTGTAGTGTTGTTTGTAGTTTTGAATAACACACTATTTCATATTTGCTTCAAGATGCACTGGAATATTTGTATTTATTAGTGATGGGCCGAACTTTTGCTGAATCGAAAATTCGGCGCTGAATCTTGGGACTTGGCGAAGCTGATGTTTTGCCAAACTTTTCTAAAGATTCGGCAAAGATTTGGCAAAAATACGTTGTTTCCTGACTTAAAGTTGATATACCGTTTTTACTGGAGAAAATTTTAATTCAAATGCAATGTGTAATGCATATTGACACAGTTATTACTAAATAAGGTAATATTCTACAAGATAATTGTATCGGTGTAATTTTTGCGTGTTTACTGGCAATTTTAAAGTGACTTCCTGCAGAAGTGGTGTGACAACGAGGTTGGGTAGTAGCACCGGAGTCACGATTCAAAAGTTTCGGTTTTGAGGCCTCATTAGTGAAAGCTTGCAAGTGTGTGCACGCTGTTAAAATAAAGATGGTAACACTGTGTTCTTACTTTCTCTGCGAGTCACTGTTTCGTGCACAAAAATTAATGCAACGGCTGCTGAGCCTCCACCAGAAGAGACAATAATATTGCAAGTATGCATGTACTCCGATCTGGGTTACTACTTGACACCAGCTTTGCATGAAAGTGTGCGTCCCATATTCACAACGTCTCGTTTAAACTTTTAAAATGACGGTTTCTGATGTTAGGACACACGCGGACGTTTAGGAAGATTGGAAAAGTCAGGAACGTCCGATGTGCAACGTCGAGCACGATAGTTGTGTTTAGTTTTATGCGCATAGATGAAAACTGCGAATTAACGCAAATGAAAAAGCAATATTATTTTTTTTGCACAAACTATTTGAGAGTCGAAAACAGGATTGCTATAATTTCGAGGGGTACTTTAAAGTATTTGTCAGTCGATGTTGCAACTACCACGTTGCATTACTGGAAAGATCAAATGGAAATCACGTTATCCAGAATGTACCGCATCATTCTACACTTGCGCACGATCTGCCGTTCTTGAGGCAGAAAATACTGAAAAGAACCACACTTGCAAAGGCTGACAAACACAATTACCATGTTGCCTACTCTGTACCTCGCCATAACCACTGGTAGTACCACACTGTACTACCAACCGCACGACCGCACGGTGTCCGTTTGTGATCCATGCACCCGTCGCAGTTCTCGCGTGTGCGCAGACATTTGCCGAATTTTCGCCAAACCTTTGCCAAACTTTCTTTCAAAAGTTTGGCATGTGCTAAACTTTGCCGAATCTGAAGTGCGGCAGATTCGGCCCATCATTAGTATCTATTGAAGTGTTGATAGCAGTGGGTTAGACTCGTTGAGTGCACTTCTTACTGAGCACAGGTGCACTGCGGAGAAGCAACACCCATGGAAGCGAGCTCCGCGGGTGTTGCTTCTCTGCAGTGCACCGGTGCTCAATATGAAGGCACTCAGCAGGGTAACTTGCCACGATCAACACTTGGGAAAGTATGAATATCGCAATTGCGTGCTTGGGAGAAAAGCACACTTTCAGAATGGGATGGTGCATGCGTGTGCCAGGTGTA
Source organism: Ixodes ricinus (assembly GCA_037355805.1). Classification (NCBI taxonomy): domain Eukaryota; kingdom Metazoa; phylum Arthropoda; class Arachnida; order Ixodida; family Ixodidae; genus Ixodes; species Ixodes ricinus. Next base: position 116,238 of record JAZHYW010025236.1, on the reverse strand, counting down.
TTAAAAACAACAACAAAAAAGGAAACTTTGTGAATGTTGATATTTACATTGCAGTCAAATTTTCAAAATCAAACTGTGGCCGTTATGCAAGAGTGCATATGTTAGGCAGAGATGCCCTGATAACCTGCATTCAAGCAGGCGCACAGGCGTAAGGGTTTTAACCTCTCTGCTTCGCCTTGCACGCTGCCGTGTACGTGCCTGATCTGTGCAAAAAAAAAAAAAAATCAAATCAAGAAAGAACATTTGCATTTAACAAGATCTGTAAATCCAGTCAATTAGGTATAGCTGGGCGTCTCTATGGGTTTAATTTTATGTCAAATCCGTCATTCAATTGCCATCCCAAGGCATCTAACTTTCTGAGGGCACAGTCGATAAATATAATTTGTGAGAAATCCTATTTACATACACAAATCGCAAACCTCCCACAAGGTTTGCGATCAAGCAAACCGGACCGGGCCTGAACATTGACAACGTGCTCAAGACGAAAATCAAAGACATACATGCACGAAACAACCAAGGAGCAGAGTTCCGCTCCTGTTTCTTGAACATTCAATAAACGCGAGGCAAGATGTCAATCGATAACGCATAAGCTAACTACAGCAGTGATACAATCGTCCCGCACGATTCACAAAAAGCTAGGCCTGATCCACAGGCCTGGCACTTAATTGTTGTACCCATGGCATCAGCCATCAAAACACCGTACCTGCGCGACATATTGCACTTGCCCAAGTCCTATGCTGACGTCCAGGGTAAAAAGAACCGGGCACCCTTAGTGTGCCGTCTTTTATAACCGATCGGCGAGGAGGTTTCTCACAGCCACCGCCAGAGGGTATCGAAGTGCCCTCTATTGGTCAGGAAGGGCAAACGGAGGTCGAGAGGCAACTTCGCTCTCCCGAATCGCCCCGCGGGCACGAAGCCACGGAGACTGGCTTCTAACTTCTGTGGCGCCTCGTGATTTCACGAGGCGTCACAAGTCGGATTAAAATTAGCTTGTAACCGGGCAAGTGGAAAATTGGGGAGAACCTTCCCGAGTTTAGATGGGTTTTAATTTAAGCATGGTGCAACAAAAGTGAAAGTCTTGGAGAAATTAACTATTTGATACTCGATTAGAAAATAGTCGACCAAAACAACTATTCGATTTAAATTTGCTTTGAACTCAAAACCTACTATTCGCACATGACTACTTCTTGTAATAAAGACTGAAAAACCTTCCTTTTCATGTTGCATGTTCTTTTGGCTACAGATGGTATCAGCTGCAACTGGTCCCCGCTGCAACTGGGATCAAAATAGTCCCAGTTCAACTGGTTTATTTCCCCCATTCCCAGCTGCAACTGGGACCAGCTGCAACTGGGACCAACTGCAACTGGGACCAACTACAACTGGGACCAACTGCAACTGGGACCAGTTGCCACTTGGACCAGTTGCCACTGGGAATGTGGTCAATACTAAACCAGTTGAAGGGGGACAAGTTGGGTCCCAGTTGCAAATTTTCACCCATGTGTCGTGCATCAAGGACTCTAACTTTCACGACAGATGTCAAGGTGACAGGTCCAAGAAGCACCTCAATCGTCGCAACATTTGCCGGGTAATCTGCATCTCTCGTGCCCACCCACAAACGTCACGATTCCTGACGCACGCGGGACCGTCGTTCCGTCTTTGATGAGCAGCACGACGAGCTTGCGGGACGTCGATGGGCTGTGCGATGCAACTCCTTCCCAAGACACTACTGCAGGAGCTGGCAAAAGCCACAGGCCCAAAGACTCGCGCCAAGCCTCCGTCTAACGGGCACCGAGAGGGATCGAGCGAGTGGGAAAGGAGGGCTACCCACCTGCTTCCTCTTGGTCTGTGCCTTTCCTTGGCTTCCCCAGGGAGGCGCACCAGGCGATCAAGCTGCCCAGGGCCTCCTTCAGCTTGCTCCGAGGCGGCTCCAGGGATTCCCCGGGGTCGCCGGGGCCGCCCCATCAACTGGGAAAGACGTCGTGCGGTGAGAACTTCGCTCGCTGCCCGCACCTAGGTGGGCTCACCTTTCGGGTTGTCCCCAGCGCCGGTGCCTTGGGTGACCCTGAGGAACACCTGCGAGAATACCTTTTGGGTTGCGGGACACTCTGGCAGTTTAGCAGACTCCCAAAGCGTCCTGCTCCGGCGAGCCACATCGTATTTGGCTCGCGAGTAAGCAGACACCAGGTAGCCGATCAACTTCTACTTCCAACAAACATTTCTAAAACGCTTGAGATAGCTAGAAAAAAAAAAAAGCTTCATGATTATTTGTAGTAAAAACCTCGGACTTAGATTCAAATTGAGGCCTACGATCGATCCATAGTCGGATTATGTGATGGTCAAAGGAGCCAAACTATTAGAGGGCAAGTTCTGTGCGATTTTCTCTTTCAAACGTTACATTTCTAGGTCGTCCAGGAGTTCAACTGTGCTTGGCAAGTTATATTTTTGGTAGAATTACTAGGAAGCCCACTAAACGTGTATAAAGGTTGTCCATAAAAGCATACTTCCTCTGTATCCCGAATGCTCAGAAATATACCCACCTCGTACGCCGAGGATTCATCGGAGGAATCCAGCACTTTTGTCGCATCTTGTCGGGAGCCAATGTATTAGCGTGCTCGTACGCTTTCCTCGCATCGAAATTACCACATAATGTCGCACTACGTGTGTCCTTGGTCTTTACCAAATTTCCTAATTTTTGCTTTCTTTTTGTTCCGACCCACTGAACAAAAACGGGTTGAAAACAGGACGCCATGGAAGCCTCGCCTCATCCACGGCCCACTGCACCAGAACAAACACGAACACCAAAGTGGCGCGTGTTTCCGTTATTTTGCATATTCTTTTCAGAAAATTCAGAACCGACTATTTGAATGTACAATTTGGCCAACACGGCATTTCTGATTTTGCGAAGGGGCCTGGCCTTAAAGAGTCATGAAAGGGGTACTCTGGCAATGTCTTGAGATACCCCAATTAACTATATTTTCTGAATCCCCAGTCTTTACCATCTCCGAAATGCTATTTAGTATCGTGAAATTCAGAATAGTTATAGTGAAACTGACAAATGAAGGTGATAAGGTGATGCCGAAACCAACATTCACATATACCTGCACTTTTCAGTGCCGTGACGTCACTGGCAGGCAGGCTTGCGGGTCGACAGGCAGTCTCTAAAGATGGAGTGTGCCGAGCATCTGTTTTGTGCCGCTGCGCGGGTGCAGGAGTGAGCTTCCAAAGCATTCATTAGACACAATGAAACTGCTTGTAATCAGTTGGGAAATAATTCTACACTCCAAAGAGTGAAACACCCCCCTGCTGACGTCGCTATTCCATTGATGCCAGTAGACTCAGTTTGAAAAAAAAAAAAAGAAGGTGAGGGCCAAAATTGTAAATTCAACAACTTCACACAAAACATTATTTTGGCCTAATATTTGGCTTACTAGTTCAGCTGTGTTTGTTGGCGTGTGTGGTCAAATTGTAGGCAAATTGGGGACCGTGAAGAAAATGACGGAGTAGTCTTCTAAAGAATGGTTAAACAGTCCGAGGGGCCTGCGAGGGCCAAGCGGCGTACCTCCTCGAGGCTGGTGTCCGAGATGCCGTAGCCAGTGAGCCCCAGCCGGGGCAGCTGTGCGTCCAACTGCTCGCAAAGGGCGGCCAGGGGGCGCCGGGGGCAGCCGGTAGCACAGGTCCGCCCCTTGGTGCGTGACAGGCTCCACCCCCGGCCCCAGGTGCTGTCGCATCAGGCTGCTCAGGGAAGTCGCTGCGGGGATGGAGGACGCAATCCTTTCTACCCCCATCGCACCAAGAGTCACGGCGCGGTGGTTGCCTGCATGTCCCGCGAGTGCTCCATTTCTTTCCCGAAGAACCAAGCAGATGTCTGTCTATCCCATGCCTTTTCGTCGCTACACCTCCAGACATCCACGGCCCGAGTACCATCAACTTCTCAATATTGAATCCCCAATGCAGTGGTTCTCAACCGCTGATGTTTTAGGGGACCCCTTCTGGATTGGTTGAAGTGATGGGGGACAATTGGAAGTTTACAGTGACTAAAGTATTGTTTGAAGCAACTTTGAAGCTCAGGAATAGAGAATGATCAACCCTGCTCACTCGGCGCACATGGTTTGGTCCATTTAGCTTGCTTCGTAAGACAGCTAGCATCAATGAAAAAAAATGAAAGCCGTTTACAACTCCCTGTAACGCCGAATTAGAGCGCAGCTCTTGAGGAAGAGGGGAAGGCAGGGGGGGTCACATGACCAGGGGGGTCACATGACCTCAGGGAGGTCACATGGCCTGGGGGTCACGTGACCTGGGGGGTCACATTACCTGTGGGGCCACGTGACCTGGGGGTCACCTGAACTGTGGGGTCACATGACCTGGGGGTCACATGACCTGGGAGGTCACATGATCTGGGGGGTCACATGACCTGGGGGGTCACATGACCTGGGGTCACATGACCTGGGGTCACATGACCTGGGGCGGTTACACCGACGGCGACGCCGCTCAAGCCGGAAACGGGCGCCGAAGAGCTGCGCTCTAAAATAGTTTTATTGCTCGACCTGACTGACAGTTGAGGGCTTTGGAAGCCCTAAGGAGTCCTTCAGGGACCCTAAGAGGCCTTCAGGGACCCTAAGGAGGCCTTCAGGGACCCCAAAGGTCTGCGGATAATTATTTGAGAAACACTGCCCTAATGTGTGAAAATGACAGGACAGAAAATTAATTCTGCAAGTGGCACCATTTTATCGAAACTAGCGGGTTTAGCTAGGGATTGTGGGTACGATCTTTATGTTCGGGTCACAAATAGTGCCGAAGCCTTTGTCGACATGAGCTCATTATGTTTCAATGTCACGGGTCCCCGCATTCGGACACTTTCAGGGTGTGGGAGGGTTATTTTCCCGAGCACAATCTTTCGAGCTCCCGAAACTTGGCCAATTTAGAGGTCGCGAATGTGTCTTCCACGCCACAAAAGGCAAAAAGTTTGGGACGCGGAAGCTAGAGGCTCAAAGTGACGCACATTCCAGAGGTGGAGGCGGACCGCTGAAAGCAGACCTCCAAAGGTGGTGGAACTTGTAGCCGTCTCTTTTCTACAGTAACAAAGCTACCGGTTCGGTTTCTTGTCAGTTATATTTTTCCACACTGTGAATCTATAGTCAGTGACAGGTTGAAAGTTCAGGGGTAGCTCCTCCCACCTCTTTCAACTATTGCAGAGCAAATGCTGGAGAGGAGGTGATCTCGTCTCCAACATCTGATGTCCTCTGTGGCCAGAACTCTTTAACTTGTCACCAACTATATTGTCTTTACCGAACATGCTGGTTTCCACCATTAAAGTGGGCACATGTAAAACGATCCCGCCAACGAACAAGGTTAGTCCCTGGTGGTAACCAAGCGGGTCCCGTACTCACCAGCGTCGTCGAAGGGGTCCTCCAGCACGCCGTCCACGCGGGGGACCGGACCCTGTGCCGAGGGAGGAGAGTCAGCCCTCCGGCAGGAAGAGCGGCCGGGGCCTCACCTTGCCCCTGACCAGGGTGAGGTAGTAGCCGCTGCCAAAGCGTGTCTTGAGAAACATGGAGGAGCCGCAGCAGCGCAGCCGCCCCTCGGCGATCCACCGCGATGCGGTCCCCCAGGAGGTCTGCCTCGTCCATGTGGTGCGTGCTCATGATCACCGTGCGCCCTGCGAGGGCCCCGCACGCTCTGAGACACCCGGGCAGACCGACCCCCAGAGTTGCCTGAAACACTTCTCAGACTGGTGTATCGTCCTAATCCACCCAGGCGTTGAGTGGTTTGCAAGACAGATGACCGCACAAAAGCCGGAGTGTTGTGCCGTCGGATGTCGCCATCCTGGCGGTCGGTCGTACAAGTTCCGGCAAAAAGCACGAGCGAGCACGAGTGTTGCTGCCGTCACGGCATCCCAACTTCTGGCTGCCAGAGCTTCTGAGGACTGTCGAGCTGTAGGGCGACCTGTGGCAGAGCAGTCATCTGCCACATCTGCCACCGTCGCCGTAACGCCGCCAGGATTGAGGGCCAGCGACGGCATGACACTTCTATAAGATCAACAGGTGGAAATCGAGGAACCACTTTTTACGACCTGGTAAACGCACCAGTCGGAGACGTGCTCCAGGCATCGTATTGGTGGGGTCACCCCACGGTGTAAGACAAATCTCTTTAGGTGTCGATAGTATGCTCTCAGCCGCGACAAGATAATGCCCCCTACGCACTACACTTCAGAGAGTCGAGCCCGATTACATCACACTCGAGTACTTCGGATTATTGTTTATATCAAACAGTCCATACAATCCCTTGAAAATCACATGTAATACTACAGGAGCGTTGTCTTTTGTATCGGACTCCCATGGCGGGGACACTTGGTATAGCGAACGAAGCCTGGCTGCCCGCTGCTTTTCCCACAATCCGAATGTGCCAGTGGTGAGCACATCGCTTGCGTTGCGGGGCTGGCAGACCGCCAAGCCAGCATACACGCGGTAAGATATGCAGTGAAAGAACAGTTGGGAAAAAAACAACTACAATGAACCGTAAAAGAAAAAAAGAGGTGGAGGATGGCAAAAGCAAGGGGAAGGGCACAAGCACGTCGTGTAGAGAGAGCAGGGAGTGCCCGCTGTCGGAACAATAGCCTGCGCCTTTCCCCGACACTGCTGATGCTGCGCAACTTCCTAGCCCAAAAATAAAATGAGCAAAAAAAAAAAAGCCTTCGACAAGTCGAGTGTGTTGACAACAACAACTGTGCAATCGCACTTCCAACGCCTTAGCTTTGTTTACCTTTTTCATTGGCCTTTATTGCTTTGCCCGTTTTTTCTTTTTTCATTTTGCCTTTCTTTTTGCTGCCTGAATTTAGTGAGCTTTCTTTTTTGTTGTTTGCCTAACTTTTTTTTTAAGATTTTTTTTATGCGTCTTGTTTATCAGTTTTTTTTTATTTCTTTAAAAATTATTTTTGTGTTTTGTTGTTTATGCTGTGTACAGGTCCCGGCCAGGTGCGCGTGTAAGCGCAGTGGTGTTTGTGGTCTCCGCCAACTACGCTCTACTGCATATAGCGGCTCTTGGACGCTCTATTTGGTAAGCTGTTTGTCACAACCTTTGGTATTAGTAGAGACGCCAGGAAATTTCAACTCGAGCTAAATTTAACATATTTTTGTATATAAAATTATTAATAGTATATCAAACTATTTAACGATCCAATTTGAATTCGATATATCCGGGTTCGACTGTAGAACTAGGAAAAAGATATACATAAAAAATACAGCCGTTTCTTCCGGTGGTCTGCTAGAAATTGTTTACAAAAGGACCTCTGATGGGAACCTCTTTACTGATATTGTGGATGCACGCACGCGTACGTACAGGTGGTTTACGCTTGCGAGGGTACAAATTGTGTAGCGTGTATGTGCGTGTGTTGATCGAGAGAAGCGACCATACAAAGCTGGCGCCGCCGGCACCGAAAATGAATGCCATGACGCTGGCATTCTGGAAGAGCATTTGTCGCACACACACAGAACCATAGAAACACAAACATATGCTTTTAACATTTGGGTCTCCCCCATTGTGGTCTCTTTCCCAGCCCAGACCCCAGCCCCCAGCCCCAGCCCCCCCAAACAAACTTATAAAAACATTGCTGCTAAATAAAAAATTTAATGGCCGGCTTGGTCTGCTTTGTAGATTCGAATGCAAGGTTAGTTAGTGCCCGGCCCAGGCCCTTTATGAATGTAACCGTGAAGCCCGAGCTCGGCCCGCAGGCTGACCCATACCCGTACAGACCTCTACACCGAGCGACCGAGCGACCAGCCACGCGGCCAGGAAAACATGCTAGCGAGCCTCGCCGGCCTTGCTATGCAACGGGACGGCCCCTGGAGCCACGCGCGGCCGACTCACCGTCTCTGAGCCTGAGCAGCAGGTCCCAGATGGAGCGGCGGGCGTGGGGGTCCACACCGGCGGTGGGCTCGTCCAACAGCACCGTGCGGCTGCCCCCGACAAAGGCCAGGGACACCGACAGCTTGCGGCGCAGGCCCCTGCACGAGCGGCCGGCATCGAAGATGCGTGTCAAGCACAGATGAAAGGAAGGCCCGTCCACTGTCGAGGACCTGTCCGAGCTCGACCAAAGCCATTCTCTCCGCATGCGGGAGACGGTGCCCGAGAAGGCAAGATAAAGCGATTGTATATTTAGCAAAGCTCCACCCCAGAGGGTAGCATTTTCTCCGGTAGGTGCAGTCACCGACAAGCCGAGAAAGGCAGGGAGTCTCTTTCGAACGCCTCCAGCATGCGCTTCTGGCCTTCTGTCGCGCTTTGACTGTGCATGAGCACTCCAAGCTGACGAGACATCGAAGCGTCGTCGAACGTAGGAAGCTCTGGAGGCGGAACATGAAGCACCTCCCTGCCATTTTCATCCTGTCGGTGATTATAGCAAAGGATGACCATCAATTCTTTTTGTGCCATGGCACTTCCGGTAGTTGAGAGTCGACAAAAACGACATGCCCTTCCAACTATTTCACCTCCCCTTCTCAAAGGCAAAGTCCTCCTTCCCGAAGAACCGGTATATTTCCGAGGGCTAAAACAGAGGCAGTTATTGCAAATACTAGCGGAAGCCACCACGTTAGGATACCCTCTATAACCTCCGATGGAAGCTAGGTGTCACAAAGCCGTTGGACTCTCCGTGCAAAGAGCGTACGAACTTGCTCGCTGTATAGAGGGATCGAAAGCATAGCACGTGGCACAGTGTGGGTGGTGCAAATGCGCCAAGGCTCTACCGAGGCATCTCAAACAGGAGCTACACCAGGAGTAGAGCCACTGTATATGGCAGCATTAGCTGCCAGAGTAGTGACACGATGCATGAAGTCCTAGATGCACAACGTAGGTTAGTTTACCGTGGTAACCTAACGTGTTGTGAGGTTACCATGGTAACCAAGCTGCTAGCAGCGCCTGGCGGCCTCTCTATTAATATGGCTCATTTTATTTCTCCACCCGTTCATTATAACGTGATAAAAGTCGGTAAAAGCGAGTACAAGCTACATAAAAGAGTGGTTGGCATACCGTCACGGGCATATCTGAGGTTTAGAGCGCCTCACTTACTGTATGCTCAATGCACGCAGAAACGCGCACTGACAGCGGACAAAAATACTCGAGAAACGAAAGAAGCAGACGACAGGTGTGCAGGCGGCGCTCCGAAATCTCCGACTGCAAATTCCGCAAATGTCAGCCTCGTTCACCTGTCGGTTGCAATGGAAACCGAGCTAGCTTGACCCGTTGCTACGGTACCGCACGTCCAATCGCGGCGAGAGGTGGCACGGGAAAAAGCGTAGCGCTACTCTGGCCGCTAAAGCTGCCACATACACAGTGGCTTTGGAACCGAAGTCTGAAGGGGCCACTGCTCCCCAGACATTTCAGAAATTTAATGTAAGGAATACAGGGAGGGGATAGAAAATCACGCTCGCCCCTATCACCACCACCGTTCCCCTCCCCCCCTCCCCCTCTTTGGAATAGTTCCGACACCTCTGCACATATGGTGGCTCTAGTCAGGAAAAGGCCCTGATGGCCGACGCGGCCAATGTCCGGCAAGTGACCCACCAGAGAGCTGTCCCGGAAACTGGTGCCTCCTGTGCTCGAGGGACAGGTCCCGCAGGAAGGCGTCTGCCTCCCGGGCCGCTTCCTTCGCCCCGAGGCCCTTGAGCCGGCCAAAGAACCACAGGTGCTCGGCCACCGTCAGGCTGCAGCAAGAAGGGCACTCAGGGGCCGTCCCACGCCCCGGGAAGGGGCACCCACTCGTCGAAGAGGACGTTGTGCTGTGGGCAGGTGCCCAGGCTCCGGCGGATTGCGTCCATCTCGCTGCGCACGTCCCGGCCGCAGATGAAGGCCGTGCCGCTCGTCGGGGGGTACAGCCCTGTCAGGATCGACCTGGCCACCGGAGACATTTCTATTTTGACATGCATCCAGGCTGCCTGGGTGCAGTGGAGTTCCAAAGAAAATGTGCATGCAAAGTTTGGAAGCGAGCTTATTTGTGCAATTTACTAAATAGGGTTGGTCTCCTCACTTTGGTGGCTTCTGTGTGATGCAGGGCATACGGTCGAGCTCATCCATGACGAACATAGGTACGGCAAATTATAATCTAAATCAAACGTCCAAAAGTTCTAACAAAAATGTGCATAAAAGGTACTCCCATAACAAACAACTGTTCGAAGGCATCGAACTCCCTTACTATGCGCGGCTCTTGAAAATGAGCGAGCACCTGTCTAGTTTTCGAAAAGGGAAAAGAAAATTCCCAATGCACTAACAGCAAAAACAGAGTGCATAAAGGAACACAAATGGAGAAAGAAAGAGGGATGAAATGAAAAGACGAGGTTAAGATGCGTGTTGGAGAGTGCTTCCCAACACGCTGTTATCCTCTTGCAGGTGATCAGTTTTTACCTTGCGATTTGAACGACTGTTCGTAGAACACTTGATGTTTTCTCTATTAGCCTGCATAAAGCGTTATCCGTCGTTATGTTTCACGGATCATACTTTTTTGCGATTTGTCGAATAACGGATCTATGGGCATCTACAGCACTCTCAACGTGCAAATTGTGTATTACAAACGCTTCGTTAGGGTTCGACTGGCTCGACTTCAATGCCAAGGTATTGCCATTTAATCGTTTCTTGGAAGGTGTCCGCTTCGAACGAAAAGCACAGACTGGTGAACTGAAGCCGCATAGGTGCCTTTTTATCTGCCGGTAAAGGCATGTTCACGCACTTCCGTTTACTTTGGACCCAGTTCTTGTAATCTCTTACGATGGCAGAGCACACCGGCATGCTGGAGCCATCTACAAGGTGGCCTTGGAATGTCAATTTCACTAGAGCGAAGGTTTTGCGGTACTTGCGAGATAAAATGTACATATTATCTATGAAAAATGGTAGTTTGCAACATTGTCAAAAGTTTTCCGAGCCAAGAGAAAATGATGCACACAAAAAATAGGAAATCTATGGAAATGCCAAGTGTTCCAAGGCTACCCAATAACGGTGCTAGTGTGTTCTCCAGTTGTAAGAGGTTTGAAGCCATACGGTCGTGGCCAGTCGTGAATGTGTGAGCCTTAAGAAGCACGTGTTCTCGCTCGACCATTTGGAAATGCGGCCAAAAGAGTGTGTGCACATCTGGGAGGCCCCCGTCGGGAATGGGGCCCTCGCTCACATGGTGGTGGTCTTCCCCGCCCCGTTGTGTCCCAGAAAGGAGGTGATCTGGCCCTGGTAGAAGTTGAGGCTGAGCCCGTCCACGGCGGGCCTCCGGGCCCCGGGTAGCGCTTGGTGAGCTCGTGCAGGGACACGCCCAGAGGGAGGTCCCGGGGCTCCTCCTCAAAGTCCTCGGGGCGGCCCCCCGAAAGGGCCCCTGGGGCGAGGCGGGGGAGCTGAGCCGGGCGACCTTTCGCGCGGAGGATCGGCGCTCTCAGCGGCTTCCGCTACGATGCCTGGAACGCGTCTCTGACCGGTGCGTGTACTGCGTCCTCAATTGCAGTGCTTCGATTTTGTCTCAACGACGTCGCACTCGTGTCACGTCGTTACTCGTCGCGAACCGGGCGGTGGCACGGCGACGGAGCTGGACATGGCAGACGCCCGTGCTGCCGCAGGTCGCTCTTTGGCTTTCGGCCCGCGGAAATTTCGGCAGTCACTCGAAATGCCGCGACGACGCTCGCATTTGAAAGTTTTTTGGCTAGAACTTCTACGACCGACCGTCGGGATTGCGACCTGCCAAAGCGACACGCCGGCTGCTGCGGCGTAACGTTCTACCACTTAGATACCACCTTCGATGCACGGCCGGTATGGTAAGCTAGATGAATCGGCCAAAGGCGCGTTCCAGGCGTCGTACTTTCGCCGTGTTGGGAACGCAAGAGCGGCTGTGGCTTTACTGGGGGCAGCGTGCCAAGTGGTGGGGCACCAACCGTGCTGCGTGGATCCGGCGCCCCGTGCGGAGGAGTGGCTCCCGCGACGTGCAGACGAACCGCACCAGTAAGATCTGCTGAGCGGGAAGTACCAGGGCCTGGGCACTCCGTACTGGCCTGCGCAAGAAAGGTGCTTCTCACCAAAGGGGTCTCCAACTCGAGACCCTCCAAAGGGGCAGACAAAACCACCATACGAGTTACCGTCGGGCTTCAGAAGCTCCACGTAGGTTCTAGGTAGAGAGACCAGATTTAAGCGAGGGAGCAACTTGAACTGCGGGAAGCGTTAGCAATTTCAACAACGGACGCCTCTTGCACCAATTGATTGCAAGCGCGCATGTGCTACGTTGTCGGGTGGCGGGGGAAAAAGGTGGGCGTAAAGGCGGAGACGTTTGCAAACGATCAACGTTTTCGTCCTCTCCCTCGCAGCTCATATCGAAAACGTGGCCCACAAACCACGCTGACCCCGGTCGAGCACTTGGACATTTTCCAAAATAAAGGCTTTGTAGTTCTAAGGTACGTGCAAATCTCTTGGATAGAGTTCTTACTTCTGAATATTTGCTGGCAATGAGTCCTGCAGTCTGTTGTAATGCCATCTACACTTACTCTCGAAATAAAATTTTTTTTAATGATTAAAAGGTGAGTGTTGAGGTTTCCCACTGTCAGCTGGAACTCGAGTTTATGTTTCCCAGGATGAACTGATAGTGACAGCCAGCACCCGACTGCACTCTGCGGACACCGGAGCAGCACTATGGTGCCTGCAACGCGTCTCCGACTGGTGTGTTTACCACGTCCAAAAAAGTGGTCACTCGGACTGAATGGAAAGCGCCGAATAAACAAGGACGAAGAAGGGGACAGAGACGAACTGCCTTAGTAGGCAGTTGGCCGGCCTTGAATTGAGCGACCCATTCCTGGTGCAGAACTCGGAGGCTGTCATGGAATTTTTGGCGAAGGGCGATATTTATACTATAACTTTACTATACTATAATTTTACTATACTATAATTTTTGGCGAAGGGCGATATTTAACTATAATTTTCCAAAGTCACTTTCATCCGGAATTGTTCCTCGACTCTGGAAATCAGCAAGAATAGTTCCCATTTTCAAATCCGGTAATAAGCAAAGTCTTCTAAATTACAGACCAATTTCTCTTACATCCTCTTGCAGCAAACTCCTCGAACACATAGTGTGTAAGCATATCTCCAATTATCTTGAAAATAATTCTTTACTCTGTCCTAACCAACATGGTTTTCGTCGTCTTTTTTCAACCACTACGCAGCTCTTGGAATTTACTCACGACATCGCTTCATCATTAGATAAAAGAGGGCAAGTTGACGCTATTTTTATTGACTATTCGAAGGCGTTTGATAAAGTCTCCCACCCCAAGCTTCTTTTAAAGTTAAAAGTCATTCTTAGAAACTCCCTCCTGCTTGACTGGATTTCAGATTATTTGAATTGCAGGTCGCAGTTTGTTTCATTTGCGAATGCCTTCTCTTCGGAAGCTTCGGTTAGCTCAGGTGTACCTCAGGGTTCGGTGTTAGGGCCTCTTTTATTTATTTTATATATAAATGATGTCGTAGAAAACATACCCGTTAAAGTTCGTCTTTATGCAGATGACTGCATTCTGTACAATGACATTTCGTCTCCTAATGATCAACTGTTACTTAACGAATCCTTTATCCGTTTTTTTAATTGGAGCAAGAAATGGCAAATGGATATTAATTTCGATAAGACTGTGTTTATGAGATTTACGAATAAGAGAACCCCTTTAGTTTTTAGCTATGGCATCGATGATGTCATTTTAAATGAAGTTACGGAGTTCAAATATTTAGGTGTTTTCTTCACGTCCAACCTCAAATGGGACAAGCACGTCAACTTTATTTGTTCTCGCGCCCTAAGAAAATTAGGTTATGTTAAACGTACTCTTAAATGCTCTACTAAAGAAGTTAAACTCTGTGCTTATAAGACCCTTGTTAGGCCCATCTTGGAGTATGGATCTGTTGTTTGGGATCCTTATTTTAAGAAAGACATTAATCTCATTGAATCTATCCAGGCCAAGGCTATAAGGTTTATTTTGAATAGGTATGACCGTAATTTTTCGCCCTCCTCGGCTGTTTCATCTCTGGGGCTGGAGCCTTTGTCTAGAAGGCGTACGGTTGATAGAATTAAAATGTTGCACAGAATTGTTAATGAGGACTGTGGAATAGAGCGATGTAAATATATTTCATTTTCTACCAGTTCACGCACCAGACGATCTCATTCATTAAATATTGTTCCTTTTCAGTCTCGTACTAACTGCTTTAAATATTCGTTTTTTCCACATAGTATTGAAATTTGGAATGATCTTGATGGGGAAATACGTACTCTTCCCTATGATGATTTTATTAGCGCGGTTCTGCCTATTATTTTCAGTAACGCATGACGTCATCGTTTTCATTTCTGTTATGTTCAAGGGCATGTTGTATTGTTTGAATGTTAATTTTTTTCTGTATTTTCCACTCCTGCAATGACCTCACAGAGGTCGCAGTATGTGTAAATAAAAAAATAAAAATAAATAAATAAATAAAAGTCCTACGGTGGAGGCTTTTCTATTGACGTGGAGGACCTTTTCTATTCCATCCCGCATGACAAGCTTTTCCCAGCGGTAAAAAAGTGCATTGAAGAAAACGATGAAATAAGCTTTAGAAATTCGAGCGGAGTAAGTGTGGAATCGTTTTTAGAGTTACTAGAATGCTACCTTAACTCAACCTTTGTGTCCTTTGGGGATGGTGTTTACGTTCAAAAGCGAGGCATATGTATCGGCTCCCGTGTTGCGCCAGTGCTCTGCGATATATTTTTGGCTGAATGTGATAAGGGAATATGTAAGGATATCAAAAGATTGGGGAATTCAAAATCTGTCGGTATGTGGATGATTTCTTGGTGCTTGTCCCAAAGTCCGTTACTGTTAGCATGGACTTAATCAACGATGTGCTGGATTGTTTTAACTTGAATTCACATGGATTGACGTTCACCCATGAAACAATGACGAAGGGAAGGCTGCAGTTTTTGGATTTGAGCCTCAACTTCGAAGGTGACCATGTTTGTTGGAAATATGAGCCGCGAACTAAGAAAGGGGTTCTGCCCTTCAATTCTGCGCAATCCAAACTCGTTAAAAGGGGAACAGCGTCGTGCCTAATGAGAGCCTCGCTGGCAAAATCATGCCACCATGTCGCGGATGAAGGCTTCCTCACGCAGGTGAATCGTCTAAAACGCGGAGGGTACCCCGATCGCTTCTTGGGGGTAGTAGCGGATAACCTTGTTTCCAAGATGAAGAAAAAAGATGACGATCATATTCCTTCCAGAAAACTAACAAGACCGGCGGTGATTCCATACATTCACAATCTATCGCACAATCTAAAAAAAGTGGCGGCTCATTTTGAAGTGCCAGTGGTGTTTTCAGCTCCACACAAGCTGTCTCATCTATGTTCAAAAATAAACAACGAAAAAGGAGAGGGTAAAGTGTGTCAAAAGAAGCACGCTAAGCAATATGTGGAGTGTGCAACGTCAGTGGTATATAACATACCAATGAGTTGCGGGAAATCGTATGTGGGCCAAACGGGGCGTTGCATAAATGAAAGAGCCAGGGAACATGCCTGGTCAGTGAAACAGTCCCCGTCGGGCAATCTTGCGGTGCACTGTGATAGGTGCCCATGTGGCCCGGAATTGGAAAAAACAACAGTTCTGGGCAGATACGCAAACAAAACAGCGTGAGAAATACATGAGGCATTCCGCATAAGAGAGCAAGGGGAGAGTCTGTGTATTAGTGCGCCGTCACTGCACTTAACAGATAAAGAGTTTTTCTTTTTGAGCCAACACCCAGATAGACGGTATTAATAGTCAATGTTTGTTTCAATAAACCTTCAGTTGTGAGTGCGCTTCGTCTCTGTCCCCTTCTTTGTCCTTGTTTATTCGGCGCTTTCCATTCAGTGATGTTCCAACTAGCCCATTTATCTATTTTACTACAGTGGTCACTCGATTTCTGCTTGATGATGTTACACAAGTGTCATGCTGTCGCCGCCTGCGATCCTGACGGTGTCACAGTGCAATGGTTGATGTGGCAGACGCCTATTCCGCTGCAGGCCACTATCCAGCTTGACAGTTCACGGAAGCTTTAGCAGCCAGGAGTTGAGACGCCACGACGACAGCGATGCTTGCATTAACTCTTACTTCTTGGCCGAACGTCAACACCCAACCGACAGGACTAGCACATTCAACATCATGACACTCGAGTTTTTGTGACATCATGTGTTATCACTCCGGGACCACTTTCAATGCATTGGTGGAATAGGACGCTCAACGCACCAGTTGGAGACGCGTTTTTAAGCACCACAGTAGCACCTCTCTGCGACGACCCCGGAAAAACTAGGCTGGACCGAACTCTTTTCCTGTGCGAGTCCTCCCCCTCCCCACCCTACCCCCAACCCCCCCCCATTCCTCCCCCCCCCACTCAGCCTGCGTACCTGGGCATACCCCCTCGAGGTACCAGGCGAGCAGGAAACAGAGCAGGGCATCCCAGAGCAGCATGCCCATCACGTGGGCCAGGCTGAAGGTGCTGGGGGAAGGCTGCCCTGGGACAGGTTGCCCCAGTGCACTCCGACGCCCTCCTCCTCCAGGTGGGCAAGCTGGCTGCAGCCCAGGCCAAAGGCCACGTTGGGCAACAGGCACTGCGACCGGCGGTGGCATCTCATCGAAGATGCTTTTTGCAACTTTTGCATCTTTCCAAACGACTAAACCCGCGAGTACATCGGTCATTATTAGGGTCCCGTGTTTTCGGTAAATACCGACAAACCCCCACAAATTAACCCCCGAGCCAATTTGATTGAAATCGGAGAAGACAGAAAAACTTTGAAGTGTCTGAATATGAAAAATCGTAGCTTCGTGGAAAGCAATTTCGAATCTGCAGGTTTATTTTGCGTTGGCCCAGAACACAGCCTCAGCTACTGCTGTTGAACATTGCCCTATCTGTTTCCTTCTCTCATCAGTACAGTTGACTCGCATTGATTCAAAATCTCTTGATTCAAACTGCGGAAATTCAAACTAAGTGCAGGTCCCATCCTATCGTCTGTATGGGAAGAAACTCCTGATAATTCAAACTTGCTTATTCAAACAAATTTTCGCCCCCTCGAGTTGACCTAATGAGCCGATTGTATCAGGACTTCGAGTATTCGGGTAAGCGCATCTGGCCTGAAGGTTCAGGGATCCCATGTCTTAATTTCTTCCATACAAGCCCCGATAAACGTCCCAACTTTTGTCAGACACCAAAAATCGACACAAGAAAACTCCAAATTCGTGGGAAAAAAAAGAGAAACTAGAAAAAACACCTCTGAATTTTAAGAAAAATAAACCTGGAACCCTAGTCATTCTCGACTTGCCTTAGATAAACGTATCGCTGGCCCTAAGCAAAAAAGCGAAGAGCCCATGGAGCGAGTTGCAGCAACCAATACCAAGTCACGAAATGCATTTGCTGGCATTATCTCGTCTTTTTTGCTGCAAACTCTTTATTTTTTTGCCGCCACTTTCGGCGAAAGGAGTGTTTCACTACTGCAGCCGATTTCACTCGCAGAGCCGGCCACTGCCCGTCACTCGCTTAGTTTCGGTGGAAAGCCGTGCAGAAGGATGACATTTCTCACCCCGTGGGGTCCACTAGAATTTTTTTTTTTTTATCACACTTCATGGCACGGTTAGATTGCATTCAGGTTGAGCGTCCATTCTAAAAAAACATTATGGCCCCAAAACTGAAAATTTAGAAAGTTAGTGAAAACCTTTTAGTTAACTAATTAGCCCATTTCACCTCTTTTCTAGAAGCTAACAGGGCCAATGCAGAGAGCAAGTCATCCGCTTCTAGCGCAGGTGTTGCGGTGACATCAGAACGACGCCGAATTCTGATTGGCTTTGATTGAAAGGATAGTGGGTAGACCTCAATGCTAGATACCTTAAAGGACCCCTGAAAAGAAAAAAAAGATTTTTAAAACAGTTTGGGTGGGACACAGCGTGTCAAAAAATAAATTTTACGCGAAAAAAAAAAAATTTTTTAGAGCAATATTGACGGCGAAAGATTTTGTTGAAATTTTGCGCGCAAATTCCAGGTCATTCAGCTCGGCTTCTCATTGGTAATGATGGTCATTCAAATCAGCTTCTCATTGGCCAATAGAATGAGTGACAGCTTTGATGTTGGTTATAAAATCTTCGTGATCTCTTGAAATCGCCTTTTGAATTACATATTTTTAGGTTTAAGAAACAATCCATCGAATGAACGTCGTAATTGTTCACAAACGTTTTACAAAATCGTTACTTCCGTTCGAATAAAACAACAAACAAAAGCTTCGCCATTTTGTTTTTCTGTCATGGTCGCCGTCTTGCAACGCGTCTCGCATCCTTAGGTGGTTTTGTAGTTTTATCGCGGTTATATGTGAAGACCTCCTGAAGAGGGCTTGTTCTTATGTTAGTTAGTCATGGCCGATTCACATGACGGACTGATCCGCGGACGGATTGATAACGTGACGACATGTCCCGCGGTTCGTCTGTCTCACAAGCGCATCCACCACGAGGGAGACGACGAGCAGACGACAGCGAGGACGGACCGAACCTGTTCGCCATCCCACAGTGCCGCGAAACTCCAACATCGAACCATGCCACCGTTGTCCAAGAGAGAAATCGACGTTCGCTACCAGCGATAATGAATCGTACGCCGCTGTTACGTACAGATCGAGAAAAAACAGCACCATGATAGGCTTCGCGCGAAGCGCCACTAAGCTTTACTAACCAAAAGCATGAGAGTGACACAGGCATGGTCCTGCTCGAAAAGGGTTCCGCGTAGAAGCGACTAAGTTCTGGGCTCCGCGACGGGGCGTTTGGAGATGCCTTCACGCACTCCGCGCTCGTGCACAACACTCAAGTTCACCACAGCCACAAGAGAGGTCTTGCTCGGTGAAATCCTGATTGGACGTGCAAGAATCATCGCGGCGTGCTAGACAGTTTTGACGGAAGCTTCTTGACGCGGACCCGGAGGAATACAGGAACCTGCGTTGCGTCAGCCAGACAAAGTTTCTGCAGTTCCTTTCACGCGTCGAACGAAGAAACGCCCGACAAAATGAACCAGCGAACGCACAAAACACAACGATGAGCCACTTTTGTTTTGATCGCCCAGAAACAAAAACAAGAAAACAATGTACCGTTGCCAGACTAAACGCTTTTCAAGCCAATCTCCCACCAAAAATCCGCGAGTGAAAAAGGCGCTTGACTTTATCAGTCCGCGCGTCCGCGGACGAGGCGCTGATTGCTGGAATCGGTGACGTGCTGGTTACTTGCTACACGGTCTGCGGACGAAAATTGCGATTCGGTCCGTCGTGTGAATCGGCTGTACGACGCGGTACGACGTGCGACCGGCAGACACAGGAAGTAGCAATGGCTCTCGTACGGGGCACAGCCAAGCCAGCCAAGCAGCCAAGTCGATCCACTATGAAGAGGCGGGAGTACCTCTCCTCCACGCGCCCGAAATGCCGAGAGAAAGAAAAAGTGGAAAGGAGGTGACTACCGACTAAATTGCGTCTGGCGCAGTCAATATTGTTCTAAAAAAATTTTTTTTTTTCCCGTAAAATTCATTTTTTGACACGCGTGTCCCAATCAAAGTGTTTTGGTAAAACTTTTTTTTTTTCAGGGGCCCTTTAAGGTCTACCCACTATTTTTTCCAATCAGCCAATAAGGGCTTGGCGTTCTGACATCATCGCAACCCCTGTGCAAGAAGCAGACGACACTTGCGCTCTGCATAACTTGGCCCTGGGGCTAAAACAACCCCAATGCAAGTTCCCTTTTAAAAAAATTGTGGATAAACTAAAAAGAAGCTCTGTTTAAAGAATGATAAATTATATAATGTAAAGCAACGTTCAGATAACGCTGCACATCCAGCTGAATGCCCAGCGACGTCTAACTGACATTCAGACATCAAACAGCACTGTTAAGTGGACGTACGGCAATGTCCAGACGAAAGAACGTCGGACGTCCAGCAATGTCCAGCTGGACGTACGGTGACATCCAGCTGGATGTCTAGCAACGTCCAGAGGGATGTAAGGCAACATCCAGATACACACGTGACAATGTCCAGACAAGTGGATGTTGGACATCTAGCAAGGTCCAGCTGGATGTGCCGGACGTTCCGTCCTACACAGGCTACCCCCAGAAATAGAGAGCACCGTCTCCGTGCAGGCCTCGTGTCGGCCTAGACGCCTGGGAAAAGGCTGCGGTGCCCACCAGAGCGAGCCTGGGCTTGAAGCCCAGGGTGTGCTTCCAGGGCCGGATCAGAGGGTAGGGCAGGTAGCAGGTGAAGAAGAGGATGCCACCCGCGGCGGCGGCCACGTTGGCCCTCGAGAACAGGCCAGCCACCAGGAATGCCTGGCACGCCGCCGCCACCCCGTAGCAGGCCAGGAAGGAGAACACCACCCCAAAGTCCGAGTGGTCCAGCACCCGGCCAAACTGGGCGACAGGCGAGTGTCATTGTTAGGCTGTCCCTCCCACGCTCCCAGGTGGGAGGGACAGCCTAACAAAACAAATGGTGAGTTGGTACGTACTAGTATGACTTAACACAGACCAAGAGAGAAACTGGACAAATGCTTGCTTTATCCAGTTTCTTGCTTTCTTGCACGTGGCGTTTCTTGCCCAATCGTGCTGTTTCAGTATGAAGGGCAGCCTCTAGGCAGCCACCCAAAAGTGGACGTCTAGCTTCCAACGAAATGGCTATCCTACGAAGCGAGAGCCGCCTCGGGACGTTGCTCCAAGAGGCACTCGCTTGCGGCAGGCACGAGACCACATTCGTTGAGCGTACGCGCGCTAGACGAATGTGAAGGAAGGAGAGCCCGCCGGCCGCCGCGAAAGCACGTGGCTCTGGCGTGCCCCCACCTTGAGGATGCAGGCGAGCAGGAGGGAGGACGTGAGCATGAGGGCGAGGGCGTCCAGCAGCCAAGCTGCCCAGAGGGGCCCCGTGGCCAGCCCCGTGGCCCGCATGGCTTCCTTGAGGCGCAGCTCCTTTTCCCGCACCAGGCCCTTGACCAGCATGGCGAACCAGTACACCCAGGACAGCACCATGAACATGGGGAAGGACTCCGAGATGGTGGCAATGAACCTGCACCCACGGGCATATGAGCACTCCGAGGGGGAGCGGAGGGAGCGTGTACCTACTGGTCGAAGATGTAGCAGGGGTACGGGAACTGCTGCAGGTACACCCCGGGGGCCTCCCGGCCCGTGTGCAGGGCCACCAGGGCGTGCTCCACCAGGTCTTGCAAGTAGGCAAAGCCGAAGGTCAGGTACTTGAGGTCCATCGCCGGCCGTCGGCGGGGGCCCGGGCTCTGGATCCTGCATCCCCGGACACCAGAGTTCTCCTTCAGGGGAAGCGGCTACTGCTGTGGCACGTACGACAGGTGCCACACTTTGCGCCGGCCGTGCGCCGTCTCAACAGTACATGCGAAAGAGAGAACATCCGCTGACTGAAAGGTGTCTTCTATGCGGGGTTTTCTGCATTAGCTCAAGTGGCTTAACCGAGGTCCAAAGGTCGTCACTATAGTTTGGCAACCTTTCTTTATTAGCGAGTGAAACTATGACACAAACCTTTGCATGGAACCCCTTCCGAAACAAAAAATACTAATAGGAAAATCAAAGCGTAGTGAGATTATCTATTGACACTACCAGAGAGCCAACAAAAGCATATGAACCACACTAAACTGGCAGCTACACTGTAGCCAAAGTTTTATCCCCGAAGCTTTCCCTCTGCCGTGGCTTCCGACAGCTCCCCCGGGTCCCAATGGCGCCGTCAGACACCTTCCTGCAGGCAACAAAGTGGAGCATGCCTGCGTGCACTCGCCTGTCTTTGGTTCTCTTGGTGGAGTCCACCTTGCGGGCGTCCATGCGGATCTTGTAGCGCACGAACGGGGGCAGCTCCTGGACCCCCTCTAAGCCGGGGAAGACCAGGGCGGCCCACAGCTTGTCCTCCCGCATCAGGGACTGGCCCCGGGCCAGCAGGGACTCCTCCGAGGGGAAGCCCTCCAAGCGGTCCCCTTCTACACACTGGGGAGCAGTGGGAGGGGGAGGGAGGAGGGGGGAGGGGGTCAGGCAATGCTACCTAGAAGACAAGGTCTGTGCACGACATTGTCGTCGGTGGTTTCCTGACCCGCCCCAAGCGGCAAACGCTCTCAAGCTCGACGCAAAGTGGCAGACGCGTACGTGTCGGCGTCACGCTTGTTGTGACACGCTGCAAGGTGCACTGACGGCATTGCTGACGAAAGCTAGGCAATGCTGCGTGGATCTACTAGTGATGACATTTAGGGGGAAAGGCGCTGGATTTGTCTTCTAGGTTGTACAGTGCCATCCACTCATAAAGATACCAGATATAACGACGTGCTGGTTATAACAATCAGTTTCTAGAATTTCTAGACTAGAAATGCTCAGTGTCTAGTCCAGATACAACGATAATCGCATATAACGATTGATTAGGGTTTTCTCATTATCGTTATCAGTGCATTGCACCGTATTGGTCCGGTACCGACAAGAAGCAAAGTTAACCTTGTGGTCGAGATCCGTCCCCGACTCAGTCGTGAACCTTTGCATTGCGATTGTGAACCTTAAGTGATGAACCAGATGAAGCACACAGATTCTGGGAAAGAGTAGGCTCCTTCCGATGATTTGGATGCCCCAATGAAACTCTATGAGCTAAATCTCGTAGAGCCAGAGCAAAACGAATACCGTATTTACTCGCATAATTTGCGCCCACGCGTAATTTGCGCACCCCTAACTTAAGGCCCAGATTTCCAGAAAAAAAAACTTGCTCGCGTATTTTGCGCGCCCTGCACCGTTCCGCGCCAGCTCGCCAACCGTTTCTCCAGACGCCTCACAGGCGCGCAAGCTAAGCTACGGAAATTCCGTTCGGCCGCAAGAGGAGTGAGAGGCGAGAGTGCGAGAAAGATGCTGCTCTGCGCTTCTCTGCGAGAGCTACGGGGCGCGCGCGCAAAGAGAAAGAGAAAGCGCGCGCGCGCGCACTCGCTGCTGGCCAAGCGGCTAGCGGCGGGTGCGCAGTATGACGTCACGCTGAGATTCCCGGATGTGGGAACTGTCGTGCGGTGCGCGGTTGCGGTCGCGCGAAGTCTGCAGCGGCAAAGGGCATGCTTTCCATCGTTCGGCCGTTCGACTTGACGCCGTCAACGGTTTTCTCGACGATTGCTCTTGCGATGGGTTACAATAACTATACAGCGAAGTTGAAGCTCCTCATGATAAAGTTTGCTGAGGAAAATGGAAACCGCGCAGCTGCCAGGCAGTTTAGGGTGAACGAGAAACTGAAGACGATGCTATTTGGAACGCGAGTGACGACGACAACCACGACGATCGCGACCATGGTATCGAGTGCGAGAGCTCCAACAGCGACTCGGAGTAAACAAAGTAGGTGCGCTTTGTAAAATAAATAAAAAAAACCTTTGCCGTTTGTATATTTGTATTTTTTTTATATACATTACAGCCTTTGCAGATGTGTTATTTGGGACGTGCACGCGAAATATCCGCGTAAATTGCGCACCCCCTTTCTGATGACAAATATTCTAAAACAAAAGTGCGCAAATTATGCGAGTAAATACGGTATATATGCCACTGGACTTGAGCCGAACGCAACCTTTACGACTGCCCAAGTCGAAGACGGGACCGTGCACGGCGGGAACGGGTGCAAGTTCGAGCGTGCGACAGAGAGTTACCTCGAGGGCACGCTGGACTGCCAGTGCGGCCGCGTCCAGGCGTTGCAGGTGGGAGTCCCAGTCACCCAGCAGCCAGGAGAGGGCCTCCTGAGCCGAGGCTGCCTGGGTGGGCTCTGCCTGCCCCACCAGCAGGGCCCCCAGGCCTGCCGAGGAAGCCAGCCTCTGCATGCCGACGGTTATCAAGATGAGCACTCGTAATGGGGCACCACAGCCGCAAACATCTACCTTACTTTTGATACCTGTCCCAACGTATACAATTGTCTATTACCTCACTACCTACGCTGCGTGGCGGTAGCGAGCTGCAAAAAACCAGCCCAGAGAAGAACTTTCGGTAGTTTGATACTTCAGACCCATGTGACGGATAAAATAAACAGGGCGTGGGATGGCCACAAAAACATGCTTTTCGTGTAAGGCTCGTAAATTATGAGGTGCTGGAGAAAACCAGCCTTCTGCGTTAAGTCTTTATTTCAAACTAATTTTGTTCACGTTCCGCCCATTGAAAAGCATGCGGGAATCGCCTCAGCATGCACCTCGTATTGCTGTGCTGCAGTGTTCTTCAACTGCATAAAGGCCGTCTGCTTTCATTGCCGTCACCATGGAAACAAATGCCGAATGACATTTTCAAACGGCATGGGTATCACTCAAAAGTGTGTTAACCCACCCTCCCCGCCTGCATTCACGCTGCTTGAAGGTGACAGCCTGCGGCTGCTCATTACAACACTATTAAACTTTGGCTAGCAGACGACGTTCGGAAAATGGTGTCAGCTGTTGCTAGCTTCACACGGCAGTATACCGTGCGTGCTTCCATTCATTCGGTGTTCGTTGCTATGGTGACGACGATGAAAGCAGACGGCCTTTATGCTGTGGAAGAACACTGCAGTGCAGCGATACGAGGTGCTTGCTGAGGCCCTTCCCGCATGCTTTTGAATGTGTGGAACGCAAACAAAAAGAGTTCAAAATAAGGACTTAACGCAGAAGGCTGGTTTTCTCCAGCGCCTCAAAGTTGACAAGCCTTACACGAAAAACATGTTTTACAGCAGAGCTGTTAAGGGCTAGTTTTCCCAGTTTCATGTCCGTAGACAAATAAATCTCGACACAAAACTCTGGACAGCTACTGCCATCTATGAGCGATGGCGGCAACCAGACAACCGACTTGTTGGTTGTCTGGTTGCCGCCGTCACTCATAGATGGCGGCAATTAATCTGTCCAGCCTTTCCACTCCGGTTTTCACCAGAATGGAAAGGCTGAATTTCTCTAGGCGTTGTCTTTGAGGTCGTCTGAGAGGTGGTCCTCGAGGTCGTCCTAGAAGTCATTCTTGAGGTCGTCTAGACAATGTCCTCAAGGTTGTCCTCGAGGTCGTCCTTGACATTGTCCTAGAGGGTCGTCCTAGAAGTCGTCCTAGAGGTCGTCCCTGAGATCTTTTTAGGCGTCGTCTAGGCGTCATTCTCGAGGTCGTCCTAGAAATCGTCCTTGGGGTCGTCCTAGACGTCCATAAGGTCGTCCTAGACATCGTCCTCTAGGCATCGTCCTTGAGGTTGTACAAGAAGTCATCCTTGAGGTCGTCCCACCATAGTACAGCTTCGCTGATTTTCTTTCTTCACCAGGATGGAAAGGCTGAAAGTTTTTTTAGACCGGAGTTTGGAGATAGCTTTTTAACAACAACATGGGTCTAGAGTATCAATCTGCCGAACTTTCAACAACCGGTGCCAATCGTCGGTTACTGCTTGAGAGACGACGAGCAATGCGTTGCATGGGAGAATCACTCACGCAGAAACACGACAGGCACGAAGGGAGTTGGCACGCGCGTTTGTGAGTTTTGACGAAGAAAAACCGGGGAGGCGACTGACCCCGAGTTGCTGCAGGGTGCTCGACCGGTTCCCCAGCCACCTGCCGAGCCTCGGGGCCAGCTCCTGGGACCAGCGCCGGGCCATGACCATCACCCGGTCCGTTGCCTCGAAGGTGGCGTTGACCTGCGGGACATGAAGAATGTGGGTCGAGGTGGGCCCCGTGGCAGCGGGGGTATGGTGCCTGAGTCTCCGACTGGAGTGTCTACCGCGTCCGAAAAAGTGGTCCCTCGATTTCTGCCTGATGACAACAGGAAGTGTCACACTGTTACGGGCTGCGATCCTTTAGACGCATGGGTGGACACTAAGCACACCAGTTGGAGATATGTTCGAGGCACCGTAGCATGGGGGTCCGCCCACCTTGTGGACAAGCGTGCGGGTGGCAGGACTGTCCGGGGCGAAGAGAATCTTCCCCCGCACAAAGGGCTTGAGCTGCCTCCACACAAAGCGACTCAGCTGGTTTTCCTCCAGGGAGCGGAACACCTCGTTGCACCGGGGCGCTGCATGTAACGATCGTCATGAGAATGTTTGAGGAAACCCGGTCCCGCAAGGTCTTGGGCAATGCAGGCGTGGCGAGTGTTTTTGTGAGAGACGTTATTCGACGTGGATCGGAGTACTGCGACAAAGACGTTTGTGACTAACCACGGGGATGACGACGAATCACGATGTTACGCGGAGGCTTTCGTAATAGTTCCGTCGCTGCTTTGAGGGCATTCTGACACATTGAATGTATACAAGACTAGGCGAATCGGTTGCAGCTGCGTCTTAGGTACCGACGTTCGATTCAGAAACGACGTGCCACCGAGTATACGTCGCGAAGGTGCAGAGTCCTAACCCTTCAAAGCCGAGGTTATTCCACGGAGATTTATCTGTGCTATAATGCACTCGGAAAAAATGGCATTTGAAACTTAAGTGTAAAAGAAAATGCCGACTCGTGTCGGAGAAGAAGTCGGGGAACACGAGTCGGATGCTGACGCCAAAGTTGTCGTCTGTGCGGGGCTCCGCCCGTGCTTGGACGCCTGTCACCTGCACACACTGGTGTTTTGCATGGGTACACACCTTTTTCGATGGGCCAGCTGAACAAAGATTACACCATGCACAAAAAACACCATTCACCAGCAGTGTGAATGGTGCAATGAACCAACTACTAGCTACACATCTCTGAGTGGACACCTCTGACTAGAGCCGCAAGACACGCACAGGCGGGCTCTGGGCAACAGACTTGTAGCTCACGCTTTGAGCAGCACTCCTAGCAAGCAAAATCTGATATTTTTAGGTCAGATTTTCGTTGAGCGTAGCATTGCATCCCTTCAAACGCCGTATGTGGACCAATGCTGAGGAATGCTGAGAGACGGAAGTTTACGTCCGTAGATCCTGCACGACGGGACGCTAGGATGCTGCTTTACTCCAGCCTTACACGGTTGCATCCTGCAGACGCTAGCGGAGGCGCGTCTCCTTTGTGGTCGCGTCTTGTGGACGCTATGGCACCCCTGGCCGAGAAAGACACTCACAGGTGGTGTTGTCGTAGACGTAGCTAGCCCCCTGGGTCCTGCGCTGCTGCATGTTGCGGGTGACCTTCTCCGAGAATTCCTGGACCCGGTGGTCGGGGCTTCGCTCGGGCTCTAGCAGCACCGAGGAGTTCCGGCCGCACAAGGCCCCCTGCACCAGCCGAACCATGGCCCGGCCCTCCCGCGGGGGCCCCCACCAGGGCCCCCAGCTGGGCCACCCGCTCGGACAGGCCCCCCAGTAGCTGCCGCAGGCCCTCCAGGCGCCCCACCTGGGGAGGGGAACGGGCTCCACTGGCTGCCGTCGGATGCATCTCCGACCCGCACGGCTACCGACGCGTTAGCTGTGCCAGTAGCCGCGCCTGTTACCGACTGCCGGAGACGCATTTTTCTGTCTTGCCAATCTTGCAGACAAAACAATACTTGGACAACTCTAAAAAGAAACTGGAACAGGCTATTTGCGCCATACTCCCTGAATGGAGAGTCACTTGCCTGAGATTTCATACAAAGAATTTGTGAGATATTTTGATAAAGGCTATTTGTGACTTATTTGAAGTTTCATTTATTTATTTATTGTAATACCTTACAGGCTCATTAAAAAGCATTTGGTAAAGGGGGGCCTAAGAAAATAAAAAATATCAAGATATAAATAAAACAATGCACAAGACAAGAAAGCATGAGATAAATTGAAAATAATTGATTTTTGGTAATGAGGCACGCGAATATTTGCGTGCCACTGGTAACAAGTACAATCTCTGCAACAGACGGCGGAGCTTGTTGGCAACGATGAGTTCAGAATAACCTCACGAAAGAGCGCAGACGGGACCCCAGACCAGACATTGAAGGAGGAGGACTGAAGGAAGAGGGGTGATTCTTTTCCTGTGCACATGTCCCATTTGTCTTGTACAAACTTTGTTATCTATTGCATCTTAAAATGCACTTGATTTTTTGCATTTTATTTAGAGTAAATTCTACCCAATATATTTATGGAGGGACGGTGGGAAAGTATAATGCCTCCAATTTTTTTCTTCCCGGAGTGCAGAATACCGCTGCATACTTCGCAAACATTTAGATATTTTTCCATAGTCTATCTATATTTATCTAGTACGTTTTTTAGGGGGATTGCTGAGTAAGGTGCTCGATTTCGGTCTCGCAACATAGTAGTTGATGTCAACTTTGAAGACTGTCCCCTTTTTGTTTCGGTTCATAGCCGACCAAAAAACGGCCTTTCCTGACTGAGTCCTTTGACAAAATAAGCAAGGATGCCTTCTTTTGAACGGCGACAAACCGAAAGTTTCTGTGACAATCTGCGGAATTGGAGCCAACACCGTAAAGAGCCAAAAAAACAAAAAATAAATGGCAATGGCAAAAAAATTAGGTAACGAGCAAGGCTTTAGTATGACGTGATGTCCTTAAAAAATATGAGATACCGACCCTTCTCGAACCTCTACATTTCGAGAAAAGACAGTCTCTCTACATTAATAACCGAGGAACACCTTCCAGTCTCAGCATTGGCAAAATACAGCAATGGCACATAGTTATGCATTAATGGATGCATAACCATCTCCTCTGAGCTCCTATATTTTCTTGGCTGTCCTTGCCCCTAAGCGCAAAGTTTTTAGGCTAGGTGGTGCAAGCTACCGCCCATTATAAAGCGTAGAGCCGTTAACATCCGTCCATCCATCTGACCGTATGCCCCTTGCACGTAAGCTCTCGGCTGCTCCGTACTCGACCCAAAGTCCCTTTAGGATGCGCCCTCCCCCGCCTTTGAAGTGCCTCGCCCGTGGCCCCCTTACCTCCTCGGTGAGTGCACGGGTCGCTGACAGGGCCACCGCCCAATCGCTCGGCCTGAGCGGGTGGCCGTTCTGCGCAGCCACAGAGGCCACCTGTAAAGAGCCAGCTCACGGTGAGTGCCAAACTCCAAGTCACAAGGGTCGTATGGGTAGGGTGCCTAGAAAACGTCTCCGACTGGTGTGTTTAGCGTCCTGTTCCACCCACGCATCCAAAGTGGTCCCGAAGAAGCGCCAAATGGCGTCAGAAAAGCCGGAGTGTTTCACTGCTGGATGTCGTGGTCCGGACCACTCAATGGACGCGGTAAACACACCAGTTGGAGACGTGTTCCACGCACCGTGGTGTGGGCTAGGACCGTGGAGTGCTTCACCTGCTTCGTTGCGAGCTCCCAGTCAAGGCCGGACAACACCAGGGTGGCCAGCGTGCGGCCCTGTTCGGGCGGTAGCTTGCACAGCTGCTCCTGCAGCCCGGCGGACTGCCCGGGTGCCTCCAGCAACACTGGACCGCCGGGACCGCAAAGGAAGGTGCCCACGTCCTCCTTGCCCCGGTCGAAGAGCTGCGTCCCGAAGGCATTCTTGGCACACGGGAATTGGAGGAACGCGTGAGCTGTCTGTGCAACCCGGACGGTGGCTCCCGTTTACAGTTGTGCTCGTGGGGCACGTATCGCATTTTCCAGTCAATAAGTCACGCTGCTGCGTAAGCTCAGTCCCTCTCTACAAAAGGCTGCTTTCACAAAAAAACTTCCAACCTTTCCACCCTGGTGAAGAAGGAAGACCAGCGAAGCTGTATTATGGTGGGACGACCTCAAGGACGACTTCTTGGACGACCTCAAGGACGACGCCTAGAGAACGATGTCTAGGACGACCTCAAGGACGGCTTCTAGGACGACCTCGAGGACGACGCCTAGAGACATCCGACCATTTTGTTCTGAACGCTTTTGTTCCCTTTTTTGTTCCGGAGCGAAACGAAAGCGCGTCTCCCGGCACGAGCGCTTGGCATTGACAGTGCTACAAAGGCATTTTGTTATCGACTATTTTCTTTTTCGAGAGAGTGCATGCAGTGAGCATTAGCTGCTACAAAAATTCTAAGTATAGTATGGTTTGTTAACGCTGTGGCATTGCTCAGTGGCCACCCTTCCGCTTCGCATGCAGGAGACCCAGGTTCGATTCCCGCGGGCGGCGGGCTATCTTTTACGGGGGATTTGGCAACATCGACGACAGACGCCCTGCAATGACAACTACCACAACTACTATGATATCAACATCAACAATTACAACCACAACATCATAAACAGTCCCAACATCAACAACACACGTCATTTCCAGAGGTGAAAGAGCCCACAACAGCTATCGCTTATAAGCTCAGACACTCCTAAAGGCCGCGTAATCTCTGCCGTATCAGGGCGTCGGCAAGGAAAGAGCGTGACCTGACCTTTTGCACCGCGGCAAGGCCAATGCTCGACCCAAGGAAGGCGGGGTAGACGTCGGACAGGCCCGCGGAGGCAAACCCGGCCTCCACTGTGCCTCTGGCTCGCAGGACGTCCGCCACGGCCACCTTTCCTGAAAGTCCCGAAGGTACGGGGGAAAAGACGGGACCAGAACATAGTAAATAATGAGCACCAACATCGTGCGTACGCAAAAACTCTTTGCGCTCCTCCAAGTAGGATTCGTGATGAGAAGTTGGCTAAAGCCAAGACGAGCAGGGTTAAAAAAGACGGCTCCCAGGATCGCGGTTGGTGCCGCATTGGCAGCGTCGTGAGTGCGATGTCAGCGGCATCCTCGCGACTGCAATATTCCACGCAGAACGACATTGCACTCGGTTTGGAAGACCCAGTAACGTGGAAAACGATCGCCGAAAACTTGATGCTTGTGACGCGCGAACATTTCTCGGCGAAGGTACGACATGCGAAGGTCAGTATACGAGACCTATCTTGGACACGACCGGTCAACCGCTCCAGTCACATTTTTACATTTGAACAAATTTAAAATGTTACTCTGGATCAAAAAGCTTGTCTTTTTTTTTTCTCAACAGCATTTCGTGCGCGAAATAAAAATTGAGTTTCTTGGTGACGCTGCAAGCGCAAGATGATTGGGCTTTTACGTCGCGGCAGAGAAACGCTATTCTAAAACTCTCTCGCATAGCGTGCGCCAACGCAAGCGCTAAATTTAGCGCTAGCGTGCGCTAAAATTGCGTACATTATTCTAAAATTTCCTTTTGTCCTATAGATTAATATGTTAACTC
Source organism: Ixodes ricinus (assembly GCA_037355805.1). Taxonomy (NCBI): domain Eukaryota; kingdom Metazoa; phylum Arthropoda; class Arachnida; order Ixodida; family Ixodidae; genus Ixodes; species Ixodes ricinus. The sequence goes on along the minus strand of JAZHYW010025236.1, from coordinate 85,208 downwards.
TACGCCAGGGGGCGCCACCGTCGAACACTGGGAAAGGGGTGATCGGAGACTCTTGCTCTTGGGACTCACCTATCAGGGGGAAGTCTGGGTCTGTGAGCTTCCGGACAAAGGCGGAGAGAGTCTCCAGGTCGCCGGACAGCCTCTGGATGCTGTCTGCCGTGTCCGGGTTGCCCAAGTGGTCCCGGACCAGGTGCTGCACGTCCCGGACCAGCTGGGCTACCCTGGGAAGAGCTCGCCGCATCGGTCTGGTGCCTGGAAAGTGCCTATGACTGCTCTGTTTACTGCGTCCACAAAAGTGGTCCCTCTAGTTTTGCCCGACGACGTTATAGAAATGTCACGCTGTCGCCACCAGTGACCCTGGTGGTGTCGCAGCGGTGGTGCTAAATTTGGCAAATGTCTGCAGGTCGCTCCCTAGCTGACGGTCCACAGAAGTTTCGACAGCAAGGAGTTGCGACACCGCGACGACAGAGATCCTCACGTTCGCTTGTGCGTTTTGCCATAACTTGTACGACCAGATACCAGAATCGCGACATTAAACAGCAAGACACTCCGGCCTCGTGACGTCATTTGTTGGCACTTCGGGACAACTTTCATTGCGTGGGTGGGATAGGGCGCCAAACACACCAGCTGGAGACGCGCTGCAGGCACTGTAACGTCAGAAAACGGGTTGAGCGGCATGCAACGGTCGGAGCCCTTTCTCTCAGAGAGAGAGAGAGGAAGCAGTGCCATCAGGCGACCTGCCCCATTGGCCACTCACAGGCTGGTGTTGAGCTCTTGGGGGTTCCCATCTGGCACAGCCTGCTGGTGGCACGTGTTGTTCAGGGTGCACACCGTCGACTGGACGAAGGCCAGCAGCCCCGCAGACGGCATGGCCTTGGCCTCGAAGTGGCCTGCGAGGTTCGGAGAGGGTCAGTGTCCGGGGTCAGAGGGGCTGTGGGGAGGATGAGGGTTACTCACACTGGTGCATGTAGAGCCTTAGGCCCCGAGTGCGCACCCACATCAGGATGAAGAAGAGAAGCAGGGGCCACACCAGCTCCACCAGCAGACGCACCTGCATGCCCCACGTCGACACCAGAACATGTGCAAACGGAAGCGACGCTTTTAATCCTATCTTCAAGCATCAAACTAGCACTTCTTTTATTGCGAATTGCAGCTATGAATGCGACAATTGCCAAAAAAATGGAAGCACTTTCATCTAGACTCTTATCTCGTAAAAGAAATGAGTATACTTTTTCGGGGGGGTTGTCCACGGCGACCACCTCGTCGTGACAAACAGTGAAGCAGAATAATATAGTTAGGCCCAACTGCTCAAACTCAACGGCTGGGACGGACGAAGGAATGCCCACTTGCCTTTTGACGCCTGTGCACGACAAAGTTCTTCCATAGCAGCAAACCCAGCTGGTCCCAAAAGCTCATTTTCATCTGCAACCAAAGGGAACACGGTACTATGGCGCTTTTCCTTCCATGGCTCAGACTATATTCTGCCGTACATCTAGCACCTGCTTGCTGGAAATGAAACGTAAGTGCCTCCAAGCGCATGTTTCAATAAATTCTCTAAATAGTATGAAGCATGCAAGGGTTAGTCATTGGCTCATTTAGGTCATTAATTGTTTGGTATCTTGCTTTTTCGTAAATATGTTTTACTTTTAAGCCAAGACACCACCGTCGTGTGTCGGGCAGCTGGCCGTGGCCGTGTCTGTCGCGGACCAGTTTCACGTGCGGCTGAAGGGGGTGCTACGTTCGTTACCGGCACAATTGCTCAAAACATTTATGGTGGGGGAGTGGGGGACAGAAGAGACGCAGCTGTCCAATGGTCCAATAAATGAATATGATGTTCTCAAAAGGTCATAGAAACCGCCAATCTCTTCCTCAAATCCACCAGACACACGACATGAAGGCAGTAGTAAACTTCTAGGAATAAGAAGGTGCCATCCAGCGATTGGGGAGTGTCCACAGAGGATACAATAAATGCAAGGGAGGTTATTCTGTGATCAAGGCGATTGGAAAGATTCGACTGCAAAGTGGAAACACTACCACGTTGTATTTGGACTTAGCCTCCGCAATGGGGAAGAAACTGAAAACATCATGGCGGCACTCATGCCGACACATTTCAGCAACCAACCTTGAGCTCTATGACACAGTAAAGGCTGGTTAGATGAGCACTTCATCCCTTGTACAAACATCTTCCCCGAAAAGGCAATTCAATCGTCACAAGCAAGAGGTGAACAAGACAACTGAAGTGTAGTGCTACACAGCTCTTCTAAGCAAACTCCTACAACCCCACCGGAAACAGGACAGTGCTGCAAAATCTATTTTGACAGTTCATTTTTACTCTGTAGCTGTTCGATTATATAAGGATTGGCAAACCTTGCTTTTCATGTGTGTATTGTGTTGGCTGCAGCTGCAACTGAGGCCAGCTGGAACTGGGACCAGTTCAATCCCAGGCAGAAATTTTCGCTTGGGGAGACAGCGTGGCAGGTGCAGGTGTCGTCGCAGTATCAGTGTGGTACCGTACGTTGAGCTCCCGATTGTGGCATCCCCTAAGGGAGGCTTGAGTACGGAGATTGCCTTTTCTTCAATCTTGCACGCCCTCCTCTTTCTAGCCTACGTGTCCGTTCGGGGCGGTGATATTGGGCCATTTTGCGGTAGGATGAATATCTTTCTCCTTTTTGATCAGGAGCACACGGAAGTGTGTGCTCCTGATCCAGCTCGAGCACTTGGCATTTTGGCCGTGCTGAGATTGCCAATATGAATCTCGCTATACTCCATTTCAATATAACTTGGCGAACTGTAGAGGCAGCAGCCCCCGCGACCCGATAAAAGCGTTGCGAGCAAGGCACGTGAAAACACTCCATGGTCGAGGCCACGGAGGCTTCGTGACCGCCACAGCAACAGTGCCATCCATGACAAAAGTAGATCTAAGCTTCTTTTTCTTATAACGGCAATTGAACTCGCGTGACTGCATCTCTGTCAACACGACAGGAAAATAAAGACGAAGACATGTTACCTTTCAACGATATTTAATTAGGATTAATCTTTATTAGAGAACAACGTGGTTTTTAAGCGACATTTGAATGATTGCAGCCCTGTAATCGACCGCTTCCGCTCAAAATTTCACCTGGCATCAGCACCCGCCATAGATTCGCTGGTATATTGAGTACTTAGGTTGAATCATGAACTGTCCCTGAAGAGATCGCTACTCTAGCGGATGGCAATGCTGCGGCAGTAGACGTTTGTCCGAGGTTGTTTGGTTTCGCAGCCACTCTGGCCAGCAGACGACAGCCGGTTCGTCCGGGCATCGCATTTGGTGCGGTGGCACCTGCTCTCTTGACATGGTAACACGTGCCTCGCTCCAACTCTCTTATTGGGTCGCGGGGGCCGTAGCCTCAGCGGTTCTTATCGTGAAATAAAGTATAGCTGTGTCGGCATTGGCAGCGGCAACACCACCCTATGAGACCATGTTGAAATAACTAAACACGGTTAAATTTCGAGGAGTGTGTGCCAGAAGACGAGACACGTCTTTCCAACTTGTGGCGAGAGGAAAAAACAGAAGCAAATTAGATGCCACACAGCATAAGGATGTTTTCGTTTCATGGTGGTACCTTCATGCCGTAAATGAGAAATTAAGCCAGTAATTTCATAGCCTGGATTTCTAGACAGCAGGAAGTTAGTTTGTCCCAAGGGGCATCTGATATGTCTCTGCCGTGGATGAGAATTGAAGCCAGTACGATGCAAGCACTATAGCCAGATCGGTACACCTTACGACAGCAAATCCGGGGTAGTGCATTGTCCAGTAGTGATGCACTCCGTACCGGGGGTGGGCTAAATCCTTAGGCCAAAGCTCGTTCCTTTTTGTCTTAAATTCGGAGAGCAAGTCGTCTGCTTCTTGCACAGGAGCTGCGGTGAAGTCAGAGCGACGCCGAGCTCTGATTGGCTCTGATTGAAGGCTAGTGGGTAGACCTCAAAGCAAGCGGCCTTGAAGTCTACCCCCTATCCTTCAATCAGAACCAATCAGAGCTCGCCGTTCTGACGTCACCGCAACCCCTGCAAAAGAAGCAGACGAACTTGCGCTCCGCATAGCATGGAGATACAACAAAATTACAAAACGCTTGTTCGTTCAGGCACCCAGTGCACTGCTATATTTGCTTTGGGGATCACAACTAGTTTATGTACTACATAATACGAGCGTCACCTAACGGCCGTTAGCAGTCCGGCCTTACGCGTCTGCTTAAAACGAGTCTCGCGCCACCTCGGAGCAGGTAGCAGTACGTCACGATCTTTAAAGCACGCTTTAAAGTAGCCCCTTCGGTGCGACGGGTACTACACGCGTATCCGGGCCCAAGCATGGGCGTGCGCAGCCAAGCGTGCAATCTCCACAACCCAGCACGCGCGCGTCCTCGCATTAGAAAGCGAGCACACGAACGGACGACTTTGGCCTTGACCCTTGACACAATTATTAAAGAATTGATTTTTTTTTCTTTCTCTTTGCTAGCGCGGTAGATGCACCAAAACATATATACTATATAGCGCAGCAAACAATAGCCCATGTCTCGCGCGTATATGTCGCCTTTATACAGAGAAAAGCCTGCTGTATCAACATCGGAAAACGCAAACTCTATCCATTCAATGGACATTTCTATGTGCGTGTACGTGTGCTCCCCATTTTGAGCCGGCTCGATTGGCGCTTGGGAAGGTCGAACGCAACCATGAGAAGGCACGAACGAGGCGGAAACAAGCCGGAATAAAGAGGTCCACTTTAGTTAGCGTCCCAGTGGAGCGACGTAGGGAAAGTGGAGAGCCTGTTTCGGAGCAGGGCCGAGTGGCGCGGCAGAAACGTCGACAGCCCGCAGTGATAAGCGACTCGGTGACAGAGGCCGGGGAGAGGTAGAAAAGGCGGCTGCCAGTGATAAAAGGAAAGAGATGCACTCACGCATGCGGCAGATGCCTAGGCAACGCCGATTAGGTCAGCTATCTCGTCTCCGTCAGGTGAGTGGGGCCGGTCAGGCTTGCCTGGCTTGCCGGCTGATTGAATGGTCGAGTTGCGCGTCACATGGGATACCACGTGACGCTCGCACGTGACGCAACATGTGCTTTCGTAGCAGACGACGTTTGAGTTAAATTGCGTTCTTTTCTTTTTCTTTTTTTTACGAAACAGTAAAACAGTCGCTTCAAACGTCTATAAAGCGATAGGAACAAACTGAAAGAGGGGGCTGGTTTGCATACGCAGATGACCCAATCGATACACGTAGCAGCGCGTTGAAACGAAGAACAAAACACGTAAAGACACGAACACAGTTCTTTCAGAAAGAGCTGTGCGTGTGTGTTCGTCCTTTACGTGTTTTTTTCTGTGTATTCTGTAGACCCAATCGGGTCTCTGTGTACAAGTTGTTGGTACGGTTCGCTAACTGGTGCGGTTGGTGAATTGGAAACCGATGTGCGCTGTTCATCACGCTGAAAAACAGGCGTACAATAAAAGTACATGTTTCAGAAAGTAAAAAAAAAAAAAGAGGGTCAGACAACAAAACAGAAACATGTGCCCCTTTATCATTTTCTTTTTCTGTTCCGTATATTTTGATTTGGCGGCGTATTCTCCGATTTTTATTTTCGATCGATTGAAAAGATGCTTTTAATTAAAAAAATAGCTATTGATCTACTGTTTTACAAGCTACACTGAAGTCAACTAAAGTAGGTGCTACAAGGGCAACTAGAAAGCGAAACCAGTTGAGCGCACCTACAAAGCCTCCATGGTCATGCGCATCATTTTATGCTATCCATTCATCTAGCCGATCCAAGCCAGCTACCGCGCTACCGCGGCAAATTTTTCGTGTCGTTTGCGCGTAGACAAATGACTGGCTATAATTTCGAATTGTCTCCGTTTCCTCTTTTTGTTGCCGGCCTGAAGGGAGCAATAATCGTGGGCAGATGAAGCCCACGAGTCCGTCAACGCTCGCATCGGTCGCAGAGAAGTTCGGAAGCCGCGTCTGAGCGACGATGGACTCGTACCGGAGCGAGCTGGACGCGACGCCCGAAGAGAGCCTGTTCTGCCGGACCCTGGGCGTACAGCTGAGCGACGAGCGGGGCTCCCGGAGGCTAGCCGGGGTTTGCGTAAGCGTCCGGCACGGCTCTAGCGGCGGCCGGAAGGTGAGCGAAGTCGCCGGAGGTTGCGCTCCCTGCCCTACCGTCGGGCCCCCTTTGCAGCAGCTGCGGGTCCAGCTGACGGACGAGACGGACCCGTTCTTCGTTTACTCGCTGGCGCTGACCGACGACGACTTCGAGAGGTGCGTGCCGGCCGGTGCTCTCGGCGCCCAACCGAACGCCGCGCTCTCCCCGCGCCGGCCGGTGCTCTGGGCGCCCAACCGAACGCCGCGCTTTCCCCGGCAGCCTCAAGTGCCAGCAGGGCCTACTCGTGGACTTCGCCGCCTTCCCGCACAAGCTGGCCGACCTGCTGCAGCTGTGCGTCGACCACGAGCGCCGCGACAGTCCCAAGTGAGTGCCCGGCCCCGTCGAGAGGAGACGTATATTGGGAGAGTTTGGCCAATGGGCGGAGCAAAGGCCGCCGCCAGCGCTGAACATTTCCCCCGCGGTTAGAGCGTAAACTAAACGTGCGACACAGCGTCGATCAATCAGCAGACCGCGACGTCACAATATTGGAAACGACATTTAAAGGGACACCACAACGACATTTCGGCGCCTATTTCTTGGTCTATTCGTGTTCAAGGGAGCACTATCACATCAGACACACCAATCTCTTGTTGAGAAAGACACGAAAATAGAATTTTAAAACGAATTAAACAATTAGCAAAGAGCACCTAGTGGATGTCGCTAACGCCTTGTTTCTAATGCCCGTCTAGGAACCTTGACAGGTAGTGACAATAACTGTCTCGCATCCGGCCACAACGAGATAAGAGGGGAAGTAGGAACTCCCCTCTCCCCAAAATCCTCTCTTTTGTATGTCCCAGATGCCGCTATTATCCATCTACAAGATTATAGAAGATTAACCCATCACTCAAAATTCGTACAAAAGCAGCTTTGGGGTTAGTTGCAGTGGCCCGACCGTTAGCGTGCTTCAGCCGCTTCGGTGGCTGGAACGGCTAGGACATCCTCTCAACGTCAGCCTCGCCGCAGCTTTGCTCGTCCCGAGACAATCTATGTCACGATTGCGGCGGATGTCACATTCTCTCCGCTGGCTGCTCTCCGAGCGCTTGCTAGAGTGGGCCGTTTATTACGAAAAATACAGCCATCAGGCTCAAAATACAAATGTGCGATTGTCATTTACAGATATTGTGGATCATATTCAGCCTATTTCTGAACACGACGGGGATATTTCAAATTTTGTTGAAGTATCTTTAAAGTTTGAAACAGAAGCGTTCAATCTCGGCGTTGTTCTACCGTTGAATATGGACGTGACAAAAACCTGAGATGCACCAAGTTTTCAGTCACCAAGACTTATACCTTTTTACTCTAGCGATGCTAAAGCGGTCACATTTTTAGAGCTCACGACCACCGCTAGGGGCTGTTTCGCGGCCTGTGATTGGCCATGAGATGCTCGCCTATTCAAACCAATGAATGGACAAACTCTTCCAATAGACGGCTCTGCCGTCGAGGTGCCTGTGGTATTCGCGTCGGCACTCGTTTGCCCTAAAGTCACTGGATCTGGGAAAGTAGCGTCATTGCCTTCCCGCCTGCTAGCCGGACACAAACAAATACCAACATACAGATAACAAAAGCTCTCAAGATGATTGGCTGATCGGCCTCGGTCACCACGGTGATCGCCAATTTGTGCCTTTCAAATCTCCTAAGCTTCGACAGGGCACCAAAATCGTTATGGAGCATTATCGTACTGAAAGCGTTCTTCGGCCAATATAAGTGTCTTTGGCACTGTGCATGCAATAACTTATCACTCATGCTTATCTCCCCAGATCTCTTATAATTATGTTGCTCTGGGATATTTCAAGACAGTAAAATTATTTTTCAAATCCTCCAAGCACTGACACCGCATGTGATGGCGTACGTCTTTGTACCACAATCACATGCAACGTCAGTGCTTGGAGGCATTGACGTTGCCTTGAGAGGTTTTGTCGTTTGTATGTTGGTATTTTTTTTTGTCCGGCTAGCAGGCGGGAAGGCAATGACGCTACTTTCCCACATCCAGTGACTTTAGTTTGCCCGACCCCAGGATGGCGTTCTTCGCAGGTTCGTGGTGCGCCTGCGTGTGTCCGGCGACGAGCCCGCCCTGATGGAGGTGGTGGAGGCGAACCCCTTCAAGCACCTGGTGCACCTGTCCCTCTTGCTCAGGGCCCCCGGTGAGGGGGCTCTGAGGAAGCACCTGGCCGCTGCCATGCGCGCGCTCAAGGTATGCGGGAGACACGCGCCTTCGGACCATGGGAGGGACCTGAACCAATAGCACCTATACCCGTTTTCACCTCAAAAAAAAAAAGAAAGTTTTGCACACTGTTCATACGCGGCGCGAAGTAGTGCTTACGAGATTTGCTTGTCGGAGGAAACAGCAAAGCTTTTGGCGTTTAGAATGTGTGCGTCTTGATAAGATAACAAATATCTAATCTGAAATTCACCTACACATGTCTTAATTATCCATATAAAGGAGGAAATTAGTAATGCTCCACGAGGAGCCGGACTTTTTACTATGGTTCTTGAGATGAAAATAGGTATAGAGGCCTGCGCCTTACCCCCGTCATCACTAGTAGATCCAAGCAGCGCCGCCTCTACTTGCATCATCGACAGCGCGTCTTGCAGCATCTCGCAACGAGTGCGACATTAGACGCGCGATGCCAAGATGGACGCACCTATTGCTTTGCAGCAGGCGAGCTTCAGCGCGTCTGTGCTGCTTGGGTCGGAGATCCGATGACGTCATGCGCAGGCCTTGTCTTTTAGATGGCCTGAACCCCTCTGGCGACCCCTGTGCAGGAGGACAAGCGGCGGCTCGAGGCGTCCCTCAGCAGCTGCGAGGCAGAGTGGCGCGCGCGGCTGGAGCGGAGCGAGACCTTGGCGGCGGAGAAGGCGCAGGAGGTGGAGCGGCAGAGGACGGCCCACTCCGCCCAGCTGGCCTCCCTCGGGGAGCGGCACCTCGCGGAGCTCAGGGCCCTCAGGGACGAGACGAGCAAGGTGGGCACCCCTCCGACCGGTCTGGCGTGGATGTGCGGCAGTGGCCACCCTCGCCAGCCTAACGCCGTGGGGGAACTCAAAGCCGGACACCTTTCCGCACTGTGCCAGTATTTGGTTAGGTTAGGCTTCCGTCGCATGTCGGAAGGGCCGCAGCTCACAAGACCCAGAGTTCGCACTGGGTGCGTCATCATGGATCGGAATTTTCAAAGCGTTCGACCCATCATTTGTACCTCGAGGAACACGCCCGTACCGCGGCAGTCTCACACCGTCGAAGAATAATAAAAACGATGGTCACACCCAACGTCATTAGAACTCAGTTATGGAACTGCCCATAGACGCTTCCACGAGAAGCACCCCTATACCCCTAAGGTCTGCATTCCGTCGTTCAACATGCCACCATTTCTGGAAGGGGCAGAGCACAGAGTCTAGATGGCACTTCACTGTAGCATCTCCAAAGAATACAGCTTTGAAATGCAGCCTCAAGATGGCGTTTCAAATGACAAGTGGCGGGCTTGAGGGAGAGAGAGTTCCCCAACTGAGTTGACCTAATAATGTTGGCGACACCCGTCGCGCTCGGTGGCACGCATATGCCACGTCTATTGGTAACCAACATTAAAAGCCTTGGCCGGGTGATGCGAGACGCATCTGGACTTAGGGTGGCTGCCACACTTCCGTCCGTCTCGGTAAAGCCCCTCGATAAAATCCACGCTTCGCGTTTCTTACAAGCATCGCCAACCATTGTTCCGTGAACGCGCAAGACACGTGCCACGACTTGACGAGCAGGTGCTTCGCCGCCTTTCGCTTCCTATAGGGCCGCTTATTTTCGTGCTGCGCCACCATTTGTTTTCAAAGCTTTATTGAGGCAGGCACCTTGCGCATCGGCGCACTACTCGTAAGACAAGTACGTTTCGGGTCTCACTGGCATCCCCCTCACCGCCCGGAGCCCTTGTGCGTGCAGGCAAGCTCGGAGCAGCGCGTGCGGGCAGAGCTGGAGCGGCACGAGGCGGAGCTGCAGCGGCGTCGGCAGATGCAGGCCCTGGAGGCCCAGGCCAGCCTCCAGGAGGCCCTCGCCAAGGACCTGAGGGAGAAGCTGGACCGCAGCGAGCGGCACTGCCGGGAGCTGGCACTGCAGGTGGCCGCGCTGGAGGCTGCTCGGGCGGAGCGGGACGCCCAGGCGCTCTCCAGGTGAGCCGCCACACGGGCGTTCGGGCACAGCGCTCGCTGGCGTTGGACCGCGAGTTAAATGTGCGGGCCCAAGTAGGGCTGGTTCACAAACTTGCGGCTGCTTACAACTGAGTGCCTTAAAACATCCTAGGGTTTCTAACAACAGGAGAACACACTGGGGCATCATTCTTAACTTTCTTGGCTCCCTTGACAATGTTATTAATGCCCATTTCTCATAGATAGTAGGTACATTTGATCTCGAAAATGCTCCAAAACCTTTGCTTTGGAGAAATGCAGTACCAGGGTCACCTTATAGAGGGCGCCAGCCTCACTAGATGTGGAGACTCGTATTGCGATACCACGGTTCCTCCGAGCCGGAGTCTGCAGTCGTAGCTCTCGTTCTTGGAGCTGCGGCAGACGGTCGTGCGGCCCGGCAGAGGCATGCAGCGGGGCTTTGCCGTTCCCACGCAGGGAGAAGGAGGCGGCCGAGGAGAGGGAGGCGACCACCCTCGCGGCCCGCCTGGCGGAGCTGGAGGCCCAGCTGGACGCCTCCCGAGCAGCCCAGGTGGGACGCCGCTCGGAGCTAATACCATCGTAGAAGGCAAGGCCTGCGCATGACGTCATCGTTGGTGGATTCCCGACCTGTGCCAAACGGCAATCGCACCAAAGCTCGAAGACAGTCGCCACGAAGCGCCGGACGCGTTCGCCTTGGCATCATTGAGTGCTGGCGTCAAGCTCGTTGCGAGACACGTCATCGACGATGCCTTGCCACACCGCGTGGATCCACTTGTGATGACGTCTGGGGGAAAAGACGCAGGCCTTGTCTCGTAGGCGGCACTGCAGTGCCCGCATTCTTCTCGGCATGTTGGAAAAGGCCTCGGGAGACAACTGGTGCACGTGGCGAGAACGGCTTGCAGCCCACGGAGCGCGTTGGTAGAACCGAGGTTCCAACGGCTTCTCTCCCTAGCGCGGCCCAGAGTGAGTCTCGGTGGCAGCTTAGCCGACAGAGTAACGGCGTTAGGCAGGCAGAGGTATAGACGTGTAACTGTCGAAAGCGGTATTGGTACTCTTCATTGTGGTTCCGAAAATCGCTGTGGCAAACGATAGCTATAGGCACCAATGCTTAAGAACTGTGGGACACGGCGAAGCGTCTCGTTACTGCTCGGCAGCCAGTGAGGATGCGGCATTATTTGACGAGAAGGCCAGACGAGATGCACGAGACCGCTCATGCTCTGCACGCGCAGAGCTGTCACCCGTCCGGAAAGACCGAAATTCTGCGACGCATTGTGGTAGCGCCGGCGTAGGCAAAGTACCCAGCAAGGTCGGTCTGCTACTTCGCAAATATAACGGAGTCGCACTTGTGCCAGCATGCTCGCGTAAAGCGAGAAATATTTCATTGTGGCTGGAGGTTATCGAAGGTTGTTTCGTTTGTTCGAGTTCTGTCTTCGAGTTCTAAAGGCGTCCGCCAGACGAGCACAACTAGCCTTCGAAAGGCAGAGACCGCCGATAGGAAAGATCCCGGCACGCCCGCCGAAATTGACGACACCGGAACCGTGTGGCGTCGACCGGTTGTGCGGTTTTCCTCGCTTGTGGTGAGAGCTTTCACACGGCCACCGTAGAGGATGCATCGTCATTCCGTCGCCGTCGAAAACAACGTGGGGCACTAAGGCGAGACGCGCGGTCATGAGAGCCCTGCCCCGGTTTGGGGAGACTACGTGAAGTGCGGCCGACTCGAGTTCCGGTTCAGAGCTATGGTGACCGGCACAAAGAGAATGGCAGGACATGTCTTTCAAGCACCCGGCCTCCAGAACGTGCTTCGTGCCTTTCGCCTCGCTTCAATTGTGCTAAAGGCGGGAAGCCGGGAAGAGCTGAAGCTCCTCCCTGCCGTTCCTGCCTTGTCGGCGACTAGAGTGTCACTTTGACATTAAATTAGAAGTAGCTATGTATGATAATTGGCTTTGCCCCAAAAAATTTGCCACTGAAAAAAAAAATTAGGCAGATCGGTAGCTGCATTTCATTAACCTGCACCTTCTGCACCGGTGCAAAAAATTGTAGGGCAGTGTACGTGTATGAGATACGCCCGGAAGTACCCCGCCCTACACTTCTCTGCACCGGTGCAGGCTAAACCGAACGCAGCTGATTGTGTAAAGTAACTAGTTAGATTATAATTAGGGTTCCGTGTTTTCAAAACGCTTGCCGGTGAAATTTTTTTAATTCGGATTTATCTTAAAAAATTTGAATTGAAAAGTCACGATGGCCAAAAAGAAGGAAAAAAAAGTCAGTCTTCTACAAATAATTTTGGTCACAGCACAGGTTCAGCGGTCGTCAGGAGAAGCCTCCCCAGATTCCTTCAAGATCTCGTATAGTACTGACCAAAGAAGGTTCACCGTTTATTCCGTCAGGGTTCGTTCAGTCAGCGTGGCATTGTAATTCTGGGTCACGACACAAACCACTGTTTTGGTTTCCAGGTTGAACCTTTTAGAGGAAGGAAGGGTTGTGATTTGATAACCGTGAAAGCTATGAACTCTTAGATTTCATACGAGGAAAAGCTAAAGCTTCTGTCTCACCCCTCCACCCCGCGCAGCCGCAGTGAGAAGCGGTAAAATAGGATGAAAAGAAAACAAGCTTTCCAACGACTACGTCAAGGAGGTCATTGGTTGTAATGTGTCTTTCAAGTTTTGTCGAGGGACAGTTGGTATTACTAATGGCAAGGGCACCAATGTCACGTGGTACACGTGCATTCTTATAAATCTAGGGCAGGGTTATACCCGCCGGTTAATATATATTTTTATTTTCAGTCTTGACAATTTGGAAACAGCAAAAATAAACTCCCTACTTCGAAGAATTGGTAATCTAACAAAAAATAAACTCTGAATATTCGAGAAAGAATAAACTCAGAAAAGCACTCTCCAAATTTCACTAGAAATAAGCTCCGAAAACACAAAATCCTAATTATAATGCCAAAGGGAACATTTCATTGGCACATTTCAATAGCTTAGCCAAGGTTAAGCTATTGCACTCTATTGAGGAAGATGACCTAAAGAACCCAGGCCTCGTGTTGGGTAAACACCGAGCCCCGCATAGTTTGATCCCTTCGCCGGTAGCGAGGGGGCGGGCTCACGGCGCCGCCGGTGCCCTTCCCCCTTTGCAGCGTGAGGCGGAGCGTGGCCTGGAGCAGTGTGCGTCTCGGCTGGAGCGGCGGGAGGCGGCGGTGCGCACCCTGTCCGGGGACGTGGTCAAGGCCAACGAGATCATCCGCCGCCTCCAGGGGGAGCTGAGGGCCCTGCACGGCCAGCTGGGTCAGCGGGAAGGGGCCCTGGCAGACAAGGAGCGCCGCCTGGAGGCGCTGGGGGACACCGCGGACCGGCTGAAGGCCCAGCACCGAGACGGGCAGGCACAGGTGCTCCCTCTCCCCTCTCCCTGAGCGGGCTCGTGGGCGGTTTTCCGGGCCGCCTAGAAGACGAGGTCCTTCCCTCCCAAACGTTATCCCTGGTGGATCCACACAGAGCCGCCTAGCTTGCGTCAAATTCGCCCGCAGCGCGTCGCGCGACGCCATGACAGACGCGTCTGTTGATCTCCGGCATCTCTCGTCGAGCTTCAGCGTATTTGCCGCTTGGGGCGGCCGGAAATACGACGACGACGTTGTACGCTTGTCTCATCTTTGCCATGGGTCGATCCTACCTTGGTTCGTGCGATAAGAATACAGGTCGTATTTTTAATATTTTTGCGACAAATATGCATCGTAAAATGCCGAGCAAAACACCCACCCCAAATTGGAGATAATCTTGAAAAATATTTAAGCGTGTCTCGATCGTATCCAATAAACTTGAAGGGTCGCCGGAGGTGTCGCGAGTGAACTGGGTACATGCCATGTGTGCGCTCAATGTCACGACGTCGTATCACGTAGCGACACCGTCAAGTCTAAGTGTTGTGCAATGTCAGTGCGTTACCTGATGCCCCAATGTCAAGGTCTTCTAAGCCATGTGTAGTTCCCCTGGGGCTATATTTATTTATTTGGAACCCACGCAACTGTCAGCATTGCAGCAGGACCTTGACCTCCATGTAGGTCGAGCAGAACGTTGGCGCAATGCGTTTTCTCACGAAACGCAGCCCTAAAACACATTCCGCATTAAAAAATGGGGGATGGGTGCTCGTGGGGTAGAAATGCAAAAATGCGGAAGGGACACACGATAGGGTAAGCCTCTCCACTTTAAGCCAACGTGCTCGTTCTTCATGCAAAAAAATAAATAAAAAATCTGCGTCGTCGTTGTAACGCGCGTGCCACATACACTGCAGCTGGAGCGTGCTCGGCTGGAGTTGTCGGAGGCCCAAGCCCAGCTGGCCCAGTGCCAGCGCCAGGTCAAGACCCATGAGAATGGTGGGTACCCCGCCCCCACCGGGGAAGGAAGGGCCCCCTGACCGCCCTGCTCTTCTCTCCCGCGCAGTGATCCAGTGGCTGAACCAGCAGCTCAACCAGCGGATGGGGGCTGGCCAGGCAAGTCGGGAGTCGCTCTGTGGGGTGGGGGAGGGGGGTCAGGGAGTCCAGGCACTGTATCGGCGCGGCAGGAGTGTCTGCCCGACGTTCTAGACGTGAATTGCGTGGCGAATGCACGCGGGGTCGTGTCAAAATCAAAAGTTGTTCGAACTGTCTGAGCACGCTTTAGTGATGCTTTAACGTTCTGTGTATGTTTTCACTATTGTGTAAATTGTATCAATATGCTACTTATCTTGTATAGTGTTAGTTCTTTTTTTGTAATGTTTCTCAAACATGTAGTACACATGTCATGTTTTATTTCTGTATAATTTCTTTTGGTGCCTGCATCGCGACTGCTGGTTTAGGTGGCTCGGGGCTCGTCAAGCTGTTTTTACAGCTTTTTTCCCGTGTCACCTTTTCAACATTGTTTTTGTTGGAAAAAAAATAAAGGTGCTATTATTATTATTATTAACTTCGATATCTTTTAGCTACGCGAACTATGTTTTCCGTATACTCTAGCCACGCTCTTTCCATCCCTAAATTGAGACTAAGAAGTGTAAAAACAGCAAATGAAGGCAGTGCCGAAACCAACGTTCAAAATTGCCCGCACTTTCCGGCTGCACGTCGCCGGCAGACGGCCTTGAGGGTTGAGCGGGCAGTTTACAAAACTGGGTATGGGTATGTTTCATATTTTATTACGTACTACCGAGCGAGCGTCCGAGTGAGCTTTCACGGCATTCGTTTTGCACCATCACACCTCTTGTCACGGTTGAGAAGTTCTACTGACTGAACAGTGAACCCGTGCCTGGCACTGACGTTGCCTTTTCAATGCTGCCAATAAAATCCCGATTTACAAAAAAAAAAAAAATAAGATCAAGTTTACCATAATAAAACTAGCCCATACAAAAAAAAAAAAAAAAAAGGACAGCATAAGGAACATTTGTGATGGGACAACAGTTGTTGTCGCAAGTGTTACTTTTTCGGGCCTCGTTTGTTTTGCAGCCGTTATTTCTACCAAGCCATCTCTCCCAGTCCAACACTCTCGTACAATGAGTATCAATATTATAAATGAAATGATTTTGCAAAAAAAGAACTTTTTTGACGCAACATTTGGGAGTCCCCTTCAGCCTTGTTCAGCGTGCTCTTCTGTGCAGGGTGAAAGCCCCGGTGCGGTGCAATGTCCCGGAGGCCTGCCCAAAACACCGGGGTGAGTGCTGCCTGCATGCTGCTGCTTGAGCGACATCCGACGTTCCAGACCCGGCTGTTCAGGGTGTCAGATGTGTTGAATTACAAAATGGTTCTGTGAGAGCCCCGGTTGTTCAGAATGTCACATCTGTTGAATTACAAAATGGTTCTGTTTCTGAGCTGCAGTTGATTTTAGAATGAAATATTTCAGAATTATTTCTCGACAAAATTAGTTTGTGTCTCCAGCACAGTTCGTCTGTGCCATTCAAAAATTAATTTTCTTGAAAATGTTCCTACTGATGGCGAAGCAGCCCCTCCGAAGGGGGTCCGCAAATTTCAACACATTTTCAATCATACGAATGACAGAATTCGTAACTAAGACAATATTGAACTTCCGACGGAGTTTATTTACAGTCGTAATGTTCGTATTCATCTACATCTGGATTACATTCTCGTCCCTTGTCACTAGTGTCAGGCTTGATCTCTACCATGCAAAAGGTGGTGATGAAGAGGCCATGCAACCGGATTATGGCAACGCGTCCTCTTGTTTCAATTTTTGGAAGCAGCGGCGGACCAGTGACCAGAGCTTGTCTGTCCATTTCGGTATTTGCAGCCCTGCATCTGCGAAACCATACGGCCTATCAGATGTGAACTGAGTGTACAGTGGGCACCAGTTGGACGCTGTCACTGAGGTTTCAGTGTCGAACTCAGGAAGCACTTTTCAATGTCCATGCCAAGCCTGCGGGATAACTTGGCCTTTCGTCGTGGCCTCGTGCTCCTAAGACGAGCATCTTTTGGGCTCAACTGTGTCTTGCGTTTTGAGAGTTTGCAAAGGGTTGCACCCTCTGGTACGGGTCCCTGCGCTGGTCACAGAATCTGGTCCTCCAACTTTTTCTTTCTCTTGGACGGACCTTTTGGGGCTCAAGAATCCCTTTTGGTGAACTATCGCCCTATGTTTTCTATGCATGGAGGTAGTAGCTTCCAACTCGTCTGAGTTCCTTCGCACCGCAGCTTTTTAAAAAGTAGTGGCCGTTTTTAGGAATTGAGACAAGCTGGAGCTGGAGCAACTGACTTGTCAGTGGGTGGCATTCGTCTTAGTGAACAATATCGTGCCAAATGAAGTTGCACCCACGATTTTTGGTCGAACAGATTTGAGCGAATGCTGTTTTGAGAGCGAAGGAACTAGTCGGAGTCTTTCTTTGTCATGTGCTCAACGGAGTTTCCGGTAGAGATTGCTCGAGACTTTTGCGTAGAGGACGACAATGTTTACTGCAGCCTTCCCGAGGACCATTAGATACTGAAAGACGCAAATAGCTTGTTAACAAACATTTCAAAACACTGAAGGAAGGCAATTGAAGGCCTAAACCGATATGTTGAACAGCATTCCCTTTGAAGCCTATTCTATATAATACAAGACCTCAGCAGGCAGCCATTTATTTTGACCACAATAACCACGAAAGATTAAGAAAGCTTTGTGGCTCATCTTTCCTTCACCTGCAATAGGTTTTCCAGAGACTAAGTACCCCTTGGACTTTATGCATTAGTTGGAAACTTTCGACCATGCCATAGTGCCATAGATACTAGAAGTCTAAGAAAATGTCTCCCCCCTCTAGACGGGCATGCAATTACCACGCTGCCCGCCGGTCATAATAGCAAGTGTCAGATGCGCATTTTTCCCTGAATAGTCTTTATGTCTGCGGGTCTTAGGCAGGTAAACGAGTTTCCACATTAAAAAACATGTTTCGTACATGTTTCACTCCAGCGCTTGTATGTTGCGCAGGGATGCGACGTCGCAGCCAGCCAAGGGCTTACGCGGTGCAGCGCCACAGGCGGGCCTTCGGACCCCCGTCGCCAGGGGCCCCCAGGCTACCAGGCCCTCCTGAGCCTCTCACAAACCATCGGACTCTTTGGCACTCGCATCTGCGGAGCAGCTCCAGACAGGCCTTCCAGTCTGGGCAGTGGTGAAACGTGTGATATGCGAGCGTGCCAAGCGGCACATTTGGGTGGCACGGTTCGGACAAAGGCTTGGCCCTCTGGCACGTCAAAATGCGTGCCACGAGGAATGACTGCGACTTGAAGGGAGCCGCTCGTGGGAGAACCGTCGGGGCCGCCCTCCGTTCGGCGGACAACAACTTTTCGGGACAGCCGGCACTCCCGGCGAGTGGTCGACGCCCAGTGCCTTACTATAATGTGCACGACTCAAGCGTGTCGCGTAAATAAAGCTGCCAACTATAGATTTTGCATGGTATATGGTATGTAGCAACTAATTGCTCTAGTTGTGTGGAAGTAGTCGCGAAAAAAACTAGGGCACGGTGCCGCGCAGCTTGTGCCTTTCAAGCGTGAAGAAAAGCGACACGGAACCCCGTGTGCCCCCCAACATCCTGCGACGACGACAAGCGGAGGTGCGGGTGCAGTCCTGCACTTGGCCCCGTCGGACGGCCAAGGTACCGGGCCAGCGAGGAACTGGGGCGTGCTCATAGGAAGATGTCGTGTGCCTTGGAGAAGCTCTCCTCGTCCCTGGCCTTCTCCCTGCTCTCGTCGATGCCGCCTACTGTGGGCAGCCCCAGGGGCGCCTCGAGCAGCTCTGGCTCGTACACCAGGATGTTCTCGGCCTCCCCTGCAGCGATGGTGGCACGCCTCAGTCCCCGGCACGCTTGCTGCTCACCAATATTACTTGAAAGTCAAAGCCTTTCCCTCCCAAACGTCATCACCAGTGAATCCACGCAGTACCGCCTACCCCGCGTCAGAATCGCCTGCGGCACGTCTCGCAGCGTCTCGCGGTGCTGATGCCGCTGGCCTGTAATAAGGCGGAGCCTCTTGAGGGGGCGGTTCACCGAATGATACTTTAGCGAAGGGTCAGGCTCTAGGGCTCATCTCGGCGGCACAAGCTCTCGTGCACCAAGGGCAGCTACCAACGCTATGAGCTCGCGCTTCTAGCCTTCGCTGCGGTACAACATAAGGTGAAACGGAGTATAGCGTGCGGCGACGCCAAGCCTGACGCGTGTTTGTCTCTTGGGGCGGGGTCCACCGACGATGACGTTATGCGTAGGCCTTGTCTTCTAGGTGGTACAGCCAGGGCCCACGCAGTTCGAGGCCGGGCTCACCTCTGATGCGGTCCTGCTTGCTGCCGTACGCTGAATCCCCCTGGTAGGCGAGGACGAAGGTGAGTGGCAGCAGCGGCGCCAGGGTGCTCAGCCTCCGGGTCCTCTGGAACCTGCGCGGCCGGCTGTTGCGGGCACGTAGGTGCGGGTGCGGGGGCGGAAAGCTCACCCGAGGCCCAGTCCCGCCGCTGACAGCGCGTAGAAGGCCGTCAGCCAGAAGAAGAGCTCGCGGGCCTCGGCGATCTTCAGAGCCAGCTTGCGCCGCTGCAGCAGCCCGCGCAGGTGGATCTGCCGCTCCAGCTGCGAGCCAGCGCTTTGTGTCAGCGTTCTATAATGCGCTCGGCCGAATCGGGGCAGAGCTACTCACCTCCAGGGTCTGCATCTCCAGCGTCAGCTCCTGTTCGCCGACGGGGCTGTCCGGCGGACGGCTCCACGCAAAGCCCATCGTGTGGGTCGCAGGGATCGGTCCCCGGTCCCGCCACTCAGTCGACGGTCATCATTCCTTCGCGGTGGAAGCTTCTTCCGCCCGGAATAAGAATAAACGGGGGAACAACGAAAAGAACGCAACTAGCGCAACCCACGTCTCCAACGTCGCCTAGAGCTTCCCTCTTCCCCAACGTCCCGATTTCCTTCCCGTTTCCCTTTGGTTGGTTTCTCGTGGGTTTCCCCGATTTTCTCCAACCAACAACTCCACAATCTTTGCCAGACAGTGTACCACCCCTTCTTTGACAATACTAACTTTCATAAAATATCGGAGCGCTTATTCTGTTTGTTTGTTGTTTCTCCAGAACAGCAGACCGTAGTGACCGTAGTAGGAAGTTTCGTTATCGAAGCCATCGAGTCCCAAGTTCCGCCAGGGCCGCCAGCAGCAGGTGCACAAGTTAGCACAAGCTGCGTAAGACATCGATTAGTTTTGTGCACGAACATGTAAATAAAACATACAACTTAATACTAGTTATTAAAGAATGTACATTTTATTTTTGCTATAATATATTTTCTTGGCACACGCCTCAAGGTTTGCTGGATCGACTTGGTTCTGATCGACTTGGCTGCGACGGTTCTTGCGCTCGAGCCTGAAAACAAGCCAATTTCATCCAAAATACTTGGAGTGTTGGCTTTGGGATTACGCGACGTCTACGCGACCCCGGTCAATGTCGCGTGGATTATGAATGTTTACGTAAAGCGACAGTCATGAAGAAAGGGCCCAGCACGAGAGCGATCTCCCGGACCATCGGCCTACTGCTCTCCGACGTGGCCGAGCTGCCGCGGTGATCCTTGGGCGTCGTCCTTGTTTTGGCTCTGCGTGCTGCTTCAGGGGTGAGCACTCGAACGAGTTTAACGGGACTACGGTCGGCGTAGCGGGCAGCTCCGGCCATCTGGTGCAGGCGTGGGTGGACGGTCGACGGGGCCCTCCGCGCGGGACCGCCCTCCGTCGGGCGCGCCAACTCTTCCTGATGCCGTTATGGGCGGGTCAACGCCGTGGCAGCCAGCCTGTAGCCTACTCAAACCCCTTCCTGGCTGGCCGATCCGAGAGGTGTCCGCAGATAACTGGAAAGAATAACAGTCTTGCTCGTGACACAGGCCGCCTTAGTGCTCGCTGACAAGTTTCACTTGGCCTTACGATGAAACACATGGCATACTATGATCGCCGTACAAGTGGCCCTTGGACGCAAGCAACACGTATGGGCATCACGTGTGAGCGATATCAGTGAATACTATGCAGACTAGCGATGCTGATCGTAAAGAAAAGTTGAAGGAAAGAATGGGCAGAAGGAATGCAGATCTTGGGGAAACTCTAAAAACGGTTTCCGATCGGATAGAAGAGGGCTGGGTGTACCTAGCTGACCTCTATCGTCACTTGTTGTGTAGAAATGTTCTCCTTGGCAATCTTTGGCTCGTCATTGCTACGTTGACCAGCCAAAGATTGCTATGGATTGCATTTTCTTATGTGGGTCAGGAGATACATAGAGCCCAGCTGAAGGGTTATCATGTAGATGCAGATGTGGTCAGGTTTCTATGGCGTTTATATGCAAATAGTAAGGTTGATTGAACAAAAAAAAAAAAAAAACGGGTTGGGAGGGTTGCCTTTAGGTGGTCTTTACTGTTACCAGTGCCATTTACATTTTGATGTGACTTACACGGAGAGAGAGATGTACATTGTACAGTCTTCTGCTATATGAGAGACCCACTGGGAATGCATGGCCTAGGCGGCGGCGGGTGGGGGTGCTGTGCTCGCTTCGGGCGATTCCGTCCTCGCTTCGAGGGAAGGACACTCTACTCGGGACTTGACCAGGCCTCAACGCGCTTAACAGTTTTCGGGTTTGGTTTAGCGAAAGAGCGTGGTTCATTGGCGTCATGCCCAGAGATATGGTCACGAAGGCTCAGAAACAAGCATTAGTCATTGCTGTTTTTATCAGTTGTTTCCGGTGTGAAATGTCAGAAGAGGCACTGCAAAATAAACAAACATTAAATTTAGCCCTGTGTCCTTTATTCAAAAAGGATAAAATGGGTTGAAGCGCACATTTGTTTGTTAAAAAGACAGCATAGATCTCGCATTTCAACAGAGTCAGAATAATATCCTTGATTCAGGCCAGTCTCTCTCAGACTGCAATTGCAGCGTTAATAGGCCATAGCATAGTGTGATGCTGAGGAACTGCTTCCCCCCACGAAACTGAAACCAGAAACTGATAAGTATGCATTGCACTTTAACTGAACCCTGAGTGAGTCCTCCCCTTGGAGTAGAATGGACTGGCCCAGAGCGTGCACAGCACCAAAGATAGGCAATAGATTGGCAATGGATTAGCAATAGCAGCAATAGATTGCAGGAACTAATTAGAAGCTCTGGAGAGGATGATGACACTCTGAGCTAGACGTTCCTAGTGACAAGCCTGGAGATAATCACAATGAGAACAGGAAACCTCTCAAAATACGAAAAGTTGTAATAGAACATGTGGTGAAGTAAAAATGTAGGGGAGCATGGTTGCATGAGAGAAGAAAATGTCCAGGACACGAAGGAAATTTGCTAAAGAATAGGAAAAATAATTCAGCTATGATGAAACGCAAGGCACTATGGAGCTATCGTAGTTATAAAGGCATTAGGGGTATAAAAAACGATACTATGGTGCCTGTACTCGTTCGGGATTTTGTGCTCAAGGTATGGATGCATAGAACGCGTCTCCAACTGGTGCGTTTACCGCAGCCTAAAGAGCGGTGTATGGAAGTGTCATGGCAATGTGACAGCAGCGATGGTGGTTGTGGCAGGCGCCTGTTCTGCTGCGGGTAGCTCTCCAGTGTGGCAGTTCACGGAAGGCGACGACCACGACACTCGCATTTGCTCCTACTTATTGATGCGACTTCTAGCACTAACCGCCAGAATCGCTGCATCTGACATGAGACGCCGGCTTCTGTGGCGTCATTTATTGCCACCTTGGGACCGCTTTTGATGCGCATTCCCAAGTCATGTTCCAGGCACCGTCCTTGAGGTCTGAAGTGCAATCAAGCGTAGAAGTGCAGCAGAGGAGCGTGAGCGGGTGGGCATTGGGGCCATACCAAATGAAGGGGGACAAAGGTTGGACATCTCGCAAAGTTCGAGAGGCAACCAGTAAACTCTAAACGAGGACTAACCGAAACGGAGGATATGCGATGAACAGGGAACTAATTCGAGCTTTTACGCACAAAAAGTCTGCACGAAAAACAAACAAACCAAACCCAAAATACAGAGACAATGGAGGTGGGGCGAGCAGACTACCTCGGTGGAAAAGGGAGTCAAAGAAACCGAGAGGACAAATATAAGCTTTACCAACACCCAGGTCACGAAAACAGGTTATAAGAGAGGAGCAAAGAGGAGCATTTGGGGCTAACTTTCAGGAAATTAACAGATTGTGTGCCATGTGCCAAGGTTTGAACGAAACAATAAAACATGCCATTATAAAGTGCGCATGGCTTTGCCCTGTCTCCCCGGAAGAGGTGGCAGTTGTGACGGGAGTGCTGTGATTTGCTGGCGGGGATGGAAGAATGGAAGGCAAAATAACTATATCCACAAAGAGGATGTCAGGGGATGGACAGAAAAGATGTAAAGAAAATTATCAAATTGATGGGGTTAGACGATTTAATGGGAGACGAAATTTAGGGCAAAGTCTGAGTGGGAGGGCTGGAAATTTTTCTAGACTAGGTGGTGCAGGCCCCGTCCCAATACAAGGGGTATATCCACTACCATCCGTCCATCATGTATATTATGGCTTCACATCAACGATGGTCTCCAAGACGCCAGTTATAGTGGCGTCGGACCAACTGTGTGACGTTCAGCTTGCAGCTTTTTAGCGCTGGTGCCAAAGTGCATTATTTGACCCACCCGTGCATCCAAGAGGAACCCAAATCCAGGGTCAACATGTTGATACTGCTTATATTGACATGTATAAAGGCTTTAATAAGGTAAATCATGACTTGTTTTATACAAGCTTTCCTTTTATGGAGTATTACCCATACTCTTGTGTTGGTTCTCGACTGACCTAACTGATAGCTGCATGTCGAGACTGGGGTATTGAGCAGCTATTTCGATACTTTCATACCAATCTGGGATTCCTTAAGTTTCCAATTGGGTGCCTCTCCTATTTATCCTATCTCTCATAAACGGACATTGAATCGCGCATCAAACATATTTGCTCATGACATCAAGATCTTCGTGAACATGCAATCATCTGATAACTGCTGTTCTTTACAAAATGGCATAGTATGTATATCTTGGTGGTGTGCAGGGAACCTCTTGTTGTAACACCCCAGAGAAAACAAAACGTCTCTTAATGTCAAGAACATGCGAGATACTATCTAATCTATATGCACTTGAGTACGCCACTATCGCAGGAGTAACTGATTCGGAACCTTGGGATCTTCTTAGATATGTGACTTCCTTTTTTATCACATTATGCAGGTTGTGGGCTCTTCCCTTTGAGTGCTGGGTCTGTTATCTTGCTTCTCACATGATTGTATAAATCCTTTACGCATTGCATGTGTTTTTTCCTGCATGGTACGTGCAAAATTTGAGTTCAGTCATGCGGTCTGGAACTCATGTTGACGGCTCTCGATATGTCACAAGTAGAGTCCATACAAAAACATAGTTTTGTTTATGATAGATATTTTAATATGAGGTGTTATTATGCCTTGGATTATATTTTAGAAAACTACTTTACAAAAGTTATAGGCTCATACACTCTCGCACGGTGTTTTTATTTTGATGCAAAGTAATTCAAGGTCATTTAAATGCTGACTTGTCCGTTACCTTTCATGTGCCTGTGAGCTTAACTAGAAGCCCATTCTTTTTTTATTTTTCCCGGCATTCAACAATAATGACGATTTTGGTGAATTTGCCTCTTTCAAGTGTGACCTTATTCGTCTATTGTCTGGTGCACGAGACAGGTGACCTCTCGACGAGAGTCAAACTTTAATATTGTTTTCATATCCTGCTCATACATGCCACCACATCAAAGCCTCATGGTTGTTCCGAGGCAAAGAAGGCTTGTAAACAACTGAATTTTACAGCAAGCTGCTATGTGCTTGGATCTGGGAAAAAATGCTTCCACGGACGTTGACAGAAAACTCTCCACTGGTCAGGGCAAGAATGAATAAATAAAAATAAAAAGAGGGGCCAACCAGAGTGAGTCAGCCTTTCTTGGCATTATTAGATAGTCAGGTCCTGATCCCTTGTTATCACCTCTAGGCATCGTCCTCGAGGTCCTCCTAGGCGTCGTCCTCTAGGTGTCGTCCTCGAGAGTCGTCCTAGAAGTCGTCCTTGAGGTCATCCGAGAGGTTGTCCCTGACGTCTTCCTCTAGGCATCGTTTGAGACGTTGTAAAAATAACAGCATTGCCGGTCCTCCATTTTCACATGAAGTGGAAGGGCTCTACAATTTTTCCGAGCCTCAATGATTTTCGCGAATTGGGCGAAAGTTGAAAATTGAGAGAACCAAAATATTGAGCTGACCATGAATTCCAGCTCATTGTCGGAATTCACAGTCATCTCAAGACGTCATTCTTTCGACAGCTTTACAACTTATGTTATTCATAGAACCTACGTAATGATCATGTGAGAACCTTTGCATGGCTGTTTTACCATTGTTAGATTGTTGCCCAAGGAAGAATAGCACCTCTATGTATCTCCCGAAGTGTCGACGTTTTGCATGAAATGTTTGCAGGGCCAATTTTTCGCTGGACCTATTATTCACAACTCGTAGGCGATTTGCGAAGTCCGCGAAAATTAGGTTTTTACTAAAATTAGGTTGTTTACAGAAGTTATTATTTATTTCGTGTACCGGGTGTGGGCTTGCTCAGGCCAGATGGACGACTGGGAGCGCCAGGAGACTGGGGCCGGGATCCCCTATTATGTCAGGTGGGTGGCAAAGCATGCCGTGGTTGTGTGCCAGACAGACAGTGGCTATGGTGGGCGCAGCCACCGGTTGGAGAAGACCCAGTGGGACCACCCGGAGATGGTGGCCATCATGGACAAGCTGACCTCTTTCAACGACATCAAATATGCCGCCTACCGCACGGGGGCCAAGCTCATCTGCCTGCAGAAGGAGCTGCTGCGTGAGTGGACACCCCCTTCTCAAACCGCCCTCTCAGCTTCTGTCTGCGGACGACGCCTTGCCGCGCTCGTATGGAAGTGAACCCAGTTGTCCCTCAAAGGGACCGCGTAAATCCAGTTCTTAACAGACTGCGACGCGATTTAGCGCGGAGATATAATTAGACGGTTTATCGTTTTAGTAGAAATAAAGGATGCGTTCGGTGCTGGTGTAAATAAGATCGAGGGAAAAGCATGTCCTTCTTACGGGCTAAGCAAGTACCACCTAAAAGACAAGGCCTGCACATGACATCAACGTTTGTGGATTCCCAACCCGCTCCAAGCGGAAAACGTGCCGAAGTGCGACGAGAAATGCCGCAAAGCGGCAGACGTGTTCGTCTTGGTGTCGCCGTGTGCTAGTGTCATGCTCGTCGTGAGATGCTGCAAGACGCGCTGGTGGCCACGTCGACGCAAGCTGGGCGGCGCTGCATGGATCCATTAGGGATGACATTTGGAGAAGAAAGGCGTAGGCCTTGTCTGCTAGGTAGTATTGGCTAAGTCCAGCTTGAGGAAAGCCACCGAATGACATGCTGGGCCGCCGCGACATTTAATTTGGCAAATTGAAGGGGACGGACTATAATTCGATAGATCTTTTGTCGAGCGTGCAGCTTCTTTCACTGCACCTAAAGGAATGCCGTACCTAACTTCTTTTCCTCTCTTCAGTGTCACGTGGCAGATGCTGCGGAGGAGTGTACAGAACGTTGTCATAGTTTGTTGCCCTTTGGCATTTTTCGGGAGTTCTATTTGATTCCCTTTTTCAGTCTTTCAGTCGTAACAAATGCCACAGTGGCCCACAATCTCTTATAATGGTTTCGGGAAAAGAAAAAGGCTTAGCTGGACTATCGCCCGTAAGAAGAAAAACCTCTTTTTCTAATACTGATCAGCTCGTATTGTCATACCTTCAAATAATAAATGTGTTGTGTACGGGCACCTTCGTAGCAATTGGTAGCGTAACACGCTCCGTCCGCAATGCACCGTCGGGTCCACTCCATAGCTAGATACGAGGCTGCTTCGTCGCGACTGTGGCTTAAAGGTCGACGAGCAGCCAGAAAAAAAAATAAAAACCTTTTTCTCAATTCTTTTTTTTTATTCGAGAAAGAAGAGACCTCTTTTTTTCTGTGGGGAGTAGCTCAGAGACCCTCTGCCATGGGGAGCGGAGAGTGCAAGAGGGAATGGAGAGAAGGAAACTGGGAACCGGTTTTCTGCCCAGCAAAAGATGATTCTGCAGGTATACAATATACAAAAATTGCTTAAAACATTTATTTTTGAGATATTCCTATTCAAAAAGTTCAAATGAAAGAAGAGCTGAAATAAAATGAATTGCAAGGTTTCTCAGCATTTTTGGGGCAGAAATGCTCTGCCACTGATTGTGATCCAGCAACTTTATTGTATTCTGACTTCTGATTACCCAACGTGGACAAAGGACTAAGCCGTCATGCCTTTCATCTCTGAGAACACTTTCAATTATTTTTTCGACGCGAAGATGCATGAAGTCTTGCTGTTTAGCGGTAGATTGCTCCGCTCCACTCCACTCCATTACATGTGACTCAAGGTTAGTTTTCTTTTTTTTTTTAGCTGTTACTGGCAAAAGTTTAATTGTGGAAAGCTCTGAGTTCTTGTAAACGAGGCTGCCCTGGGAAATATTTTCAGGCAGTTCAAAGAGCTCAAATTGGTTTCAGATAGCATCAATATCAAGCACAGTTGATGGATGTTGTGCTTGTTAATGAAGATTTGTTCAACCCTGGCAGAGTGGCAGCATTGACTTCCTCAAAACTATCCCCCGAGTTTGTTTGCACTAAACAAAATTTTGACCTCAACTGCGACAACAAAAAAAAAAAAAAGAAAGATAAATTGGGACGTGAAATTAAGTCGGCATCGCTGGCGTTGCTCCACCCGACGTCTGCAGCATAGCTTTTTACTGCCACCGACATTGAATATTTAGCCAGTTCAATGAACCTAATCAAGTGATGTAATTGAACATGGCGTTCGACGAAAAAGACAGAAAAAGCCCGTCTCTGTGAGATTTGAGAGCAAACAGACATGTCGTCCGTGTCTGTTGTGTTTTCTATTCTACATAACTGCATTTTAAATCTTCAAGAATATTTTGTCAGCAAACTCCTCCGTTTAGTTAAGAGGTCTTTTGCAAACCTCATTTACCAACGCCAGATTAAGTGTATAGAAATCGCTGCAAAGCAGTTAGATTGTTTTCTGGCTGTCCAAAGTCTCTTTTTTTATATATATACCGTATTTTCCGGACTATAGCCTGCGGACTATACATGTTTAAAAGTTTAAAATTCACCCGATGCGGACTATCTACAGGTGCGGACTATGCAATGATTTGCTTTTTTCTAGATCGTTCACTCTGACAAGTCGTGAAGGATATTATGAGTAACATACTATATTAATGTCGATTTATGTCCGATAAAGCTTCTTTGCGAGCTAATACAGTAGGCATTTGTCAAAGTGTGCCGTGTATGATGCGTTCTTCGTTCGGACTAGGCACTAAGTGCGAACTACGCACGGCGTGCAGATTATGTACCGGGTGCGGACTATCTAAGCAAATACTTTTATTTTTGACCCCAAATTTGCCCCTGCGGACTATGCACCGGGCGCGGACTATAGTCCAGAAAATACGGTATATGAATGGCATTCAAATGAAGGACTCTATGGTGTTTCAGCTTTTATTCTTCACTGTTAATCATACGCATCTTCAATGATGGTTGGTGGCGTGGATTATTAAAACTAATCTTTTTGCCTCGCTTCACAAGCCTTGTGCCTTGTTCTCGTGCACATACATTGAGCTGCTTTCACATCAAGAAAAATGGAGGCCGACATTACAGCATGCACCGGAAAAAAACACAAATTCAGAAACAAATCTGGCAAAACTTTGTGAAAAGATTAGAGCCCAGTTCAATTGTTGTAAATGGGTTCGCGCAGTGTGATAACGTCCGCACGTTTTTTCACGTTGTCGCCAATTTTTTTTGGTCAAAAGCTGCTTGTAAAGTAACAAATAAAAAGAAGGAAAAAATGTGAACCCTATTTACGCTTGCATTCCTGTCACGCATGAATCGAAGGTGTATCACTGCTTCCGCAGCAGAACGCAGCAACGCATTGGGATCGCATCTCTCACCCGAAGCACAGTTGCTTGTTTACATGGGCCTTCTGCCGGTTGGGTCACTAGTTTCGTTTTTTCGCCGCTACCAAGATGGCGGACGTAGTTCTCAGCGCACTACTAGATAACGCTCTACATTTCGCATATCGTCCATTATACGTCCAAAACATCACTTGTATTTTTCGTCCGAGATTCTGGGGAAACTCCGTTATCACTTAGCCCTTATTTGCGCACAAAACTTTCTTCAAGACTGTTGCCGGAGTACAAGAAAAAATAAAACATAATATAACTATCGAAGCAAAAAAAATGATTATGTGGTTCGTTGCCTGGAGGCAACACTGGTCTACAAAGGGGCTGTCCAGCGATCCGAGTGTCCATTCTGTCCCGACGGACGACTGCCACGCTTTTCCATGGGTCTTTGTCTCCCGCAGTGAGCAATGTGCACGTGTCCATGCTGCCCGGCGTGTTTGGCAGCCGGGGACTGGAGGGTAGCGGGCAGCAGGAGCTGCTGCTGGGCTGCTCTCAGGCAGAGGCCGTTCTGGAGGAGCTCTACCGCAGGGCCCCGGGGTGCACCAGCAGAAGGTGCCCCTGCTCGCAGCCTTGGCCCTCAACCTGTTGCAGAACCTCTTTGACGCGTGAGTGGGCACCCGCCGGCCGCCCGGCCGTTGCATTTTTCCGCGGGGCACCCAGGACATGGCCCGAGTTTTATTTTCGCGCTGCTCAATTTGTTTTTGACACGAATGCTTCTTCACGGAGTAGAGTGCGAAAAAACAAGCGGCACCCAAAGAAACAGAACGACTTCCGAGGGCTAGACGCGACATCACAATCTTGTTCCCTGAGTTTTGGCGAGGGAGCCCAGGAGCCGTCCCAACAAAGACTGTTTTGCCGTCTCCGCGAAAGCGTTATGGTGAACCGATGACAAAAATGTGCGAAGGCCGGTGCCTCTCCTGTCTTTTCTCTTGCACCAAATCCTTTTATGATGAGCGACGCTTTCTTCAAAGATAGTTTGCTCTCGGCTCTGGCAGTTCTTGAGGTGACCGTCCTCTCCCGCCACACGCACATAGAGAGAAAGAAAGCCGTGCATGGCAGCCGTTGCCGTTCTTTCCCATCACCTACGAGCATATGACATCGCTGTGAGCGGTTTAGTGCAGCCAGCCGGTGGGGCAGACACCTAACACCCGTCCCACGCGTGCAGGAAGCGCAAGGGCACCATCCAGGTGGTGCAGATGAAGGTGGCCCTGTTCGTGCTGTGTGCTGGCCGGCTACTGGACAAGCTCAAGTGTGAGTGGCGGGGCGGGGGTGCCCCCGGGGGCGTCGGCTGACTCGTGCCCCCTTCCCTGCAGACATGTGCGGGGAGCTCCAGGACGGCAGCCAGCGCATCCCGCTGGAGGGCCTGGAGGCCTTCCTGCACAACATCTCCAAGGTGGGGCTCCCATCCGGGTATGGTGCCTGGAACGTGTCTTTGACTGGTCTGTGTACCACGTCCAAAAAGGTGGTCTCTTGATTTCCGCCCTCAGTATGTCATAGAAGTGTCACGCTGTCGCCGGCCGCCATCTTGGCGGTGTCACGGCAGCATTGGCGGATGTGGCAGACGCATGTTCTGCTGCGGGTCACTCTCCAGCTCGACAGTCCAAGAAAGCTTCGGCAGCCTGGAGTCGAGACGCTGCGACGACAACGACGCTCACATTCACTCCCGCTTTTTTTTCAGAACTAGCACGCCCAACCGCCAGGGTCGTGGCATCCGACAGCGTGTCATTCCAGCTTTTGCGAGGTCATTTGTTGGTGCTTTGGGAACACTTTTGATGCATGGGCAGAGGAGGACGCTATACATGCCAGTCAAAGACGCGTTGCAGACACCGGGGTCGCGAGACGCACCTCACTGTCTGCCTCCTCGCACCCAGGTCCCGGAGCTGCTCGGGGAGAAGCTGTCCTTCGGGGCCCACCTGGTGCCCGCGGCCGTCGAGAGCTGCCGCAAGGTGAGGGTGCGACCAGGCGCGGGCCGCCGGGCTCTTTTGACGGCGCCCTTCTCCCGGCAGTTGTGCTCCCAGCCGAGCGTGCCGAGCGACCTCTTCCTGGGCTGGCTGCTGCGGGAGCCCCAGAACCTGGTCTGGATCTCCACCTTCTACCGGATGAGGTCCACCGAGAACGGCAAGTGCCCCCGCGTGCCGTGTTGGACCAATATTATTGAGAAGATGAGGCCTGCACATGACATTATTGTCGGTGGATCCACTGGCAATGACGTTTGGAGGGTGAAGGAGCAGGCCTCATCTTCTAGCTGCTATAGGTTAGACGGGCATCCCCGCCCTCCCCAATCCGTTTTGCCTTACAACGAACTGCGGCGAGCACCACGAGCCGTGGGAGCTTGCCCAATGTCGCGCGAGTGTATGCGGCCTGGAAGGGTGGAGTCACGGTGTGTGCCGCGGTCCGTCTAATGCCGAAACGGAGTGCAGTCTCGCGCCCATCGTGCCCCGCTTGCCGAGACCTCCGTGTTTGTCCCTGCAGTGGCGCACCCGGTCAAGTGTGGCGCCTGCAAGGCCAGCCCCGTGGTGGGCCTCAGGTGGGTGTCTCCGACCCCTCGCCCACGGGGCCGCAACCCCCTGGTCTCTCTGTGCAGGTACCAGTGCCTGCAGTGCCTGGGCTACGACCTGTGCCAGAGTTGCTTCCTGCACGGCATGATCAGCAAAAATCACTCCATCAAGCACCGGATGCAGGAGCACTGCCAACAGGTAGGGGACGCCACTGGTCGGTACGCGTCCGTCGCGGAGGAGGCGTTGGAAGCGTCGGACGTTCCGAGCATTCGCCCCGACTGCACCATTTCACCGCTCGCCGAGCACGCAAGTGCAGTGGTCCGACGCGCGCGAGTCGAGTACTAGAGCTTGCTGCACCCAAGTGGTGAAGAAGGGCTGGAAAGGAATGATGACATAGGCCTTGCAGCTTGCATCTGTTTTTTTGTTTCTGACAGCTTTGGGAACAAATTCATGTAAAATTTCCCATTAAACTGCGTGTCATTCGTGTCAGTTGACCACTTTCCTAGAATGCAGTAGTGACTTTTCGTGGGGTGTCCGGTCGTTGGCGCTCGCTGCGCTATCGGCCTGAGCTAGGGACAGAAGCGGCAGAACCGGTGGAACGTTGGATGCACGTTGCCTGCGGCTGAAAGTGATCATATTGTGGTTTTTATGGTAAACTTAAAGTTTGCGCAGATGTTTGAGCAAAACGTGCTTTGTTCAAAATCTGCGTTTCTCCGTCGCTCGTAGGAACGCTATGCGCCCGCCCGTGCTCGCGTGGAGGCAACAGAGAAGAACCGTTTTCGAACGCTGCTTTTCTGTGGAGTTGTCAGCTTACAGATTTAAGAATGTTGGTTTGGAACCCGTGGCTCACCCGGGTTTTGGTGGGACTGCGGGGCCACGTGCCCTCCGGTGTTGAGTGGCATGCCTTGCCTTGCAGACGTCCTCCTGGGAGAAGGTGAAGGCGGTGCTGAAGACCCTGAGCCTAAAGCTGCAGCGCTGGAAGCGAGAGCCCCGCCCCAGCTACCTGCCCCTCCAGGCAGCTGAGCCCAGGCACGGGTAACCCCTGTCCCCTGTCATTAACACGAAATTTGTTTTATGTGTCGTTTTCTATGAGAAAATTGTCACAAACGAACAAATGAGCATCATGAATGAGCGGCACGCTGGGAGCATTAGACGGCTTTGGGGTTATATATAAAGTTTATACGTAAAGTTGGAGCCCCAGTGGGGTTCTAGCTTGGGTCGGTGTGGTGGCAGTTGGATACTATAGCCACTGGGCTGCATAGCACAGCTGCTTCAAAGGATTAGGCTCCCGGCAAAACATGCTGGCTATAGCGGTGCAACGTCGTACCATGTGACCGCTCGCATCGTTGACGTCACGTATCGTGCAAGAGCCATATGGGGCAGCACCCGTGTGGCGCGCTGATGAGCTTGGTCTTGCCCTGGCTAACATCTCTGGTGCACAATGAAAAAACTAGTACAAACGACACATGGAATGTGGCTTGCGCTTAGTGTGCTGTGTGCGGAATATGTCTTGAACGCCTGTGCTGCCTGCGGTATGTGTTCTGTGCCCCCTATTCTTTATCGACACAATTGAGCCAACAATAATTTTTATTTATTTATTTATTTAATTTTTCATACTTTCAAGGCCCAGAGCACTGATCTCTATGTCAATTGGTGGATCGCGCTTCCCGCTCCGCGAATGCGGCCACTGGACAGTCATCGTGGGACAGAAAAATCTACCTTTAGGAGCGTAGCACAGACTGGGTGGCAACGGGTTGAAAACATGTTTTCTGCTCGTTCGTCGGCATTTGCCGAAGACGTTTTTAAAACCTTGTGTAAACGTTGAAACTTGCCTTTGAGTACACATGGAAATTTTACGAAGCGCAGTACCGCAGGAAAAAAGGCTACAACTTGTTAAACGCAAGTCTCGCCGGTCTCGCGGCGTAATCGAAGCTTCCTTGGCACATAGAAGTGCTGAGTCTCTGCCTTCGCACGCTTGGATAGTTTTTAAGAATCCACGCTGTGGCAAAGGCAATTCTCATCGTTTACATGGCGTTTAACAAACTTCAACGGCGAATGACCACGGACGAGCAGAAACACATGTCTTCAGCACGCTGCTGCCCAGCCTCCGCAATGCTACAAAAGGTTGATTTTCCGTGTCCCAAGATGTCCGTCCGGTGGCCGTACTTACGCTGCAGCGACCAAGTGTGTATGCGCGATCCACCAGCTTGTCATAGAGATCAGTGGCCCATAGGCGTTACGAGAGGAGTGGTTGTAACATATGAAATTGTTGGCATGTTTCTTGAAATACGTGGCTCCAGAAATAATAGTGATGGAGGCATGGGAGGTAGCTCAGTTGTTTGACGTTCTCTGTAGATGTTTGTACGACATGCTGTTGTTCCAACCTTACACTG
This sequence comes from Ixodes ricinus, assembly GCA_037355805.1. Taxonomy (NCBI): domain Eukaryota; kingdom Metazoa; phylum Arthropoda; class Arachnida; order Ixodida; family Ixodidae; genus Ixodes; species Ixodes ricinus. The sequence goes on along the minus strand of JAZHYW010025236.1, from coordinate 51,517 downwards.
TTGATCAGTGCGAGATGACACGTATGTGTGTGCAAAGAAAACAATTCATCTTTAACGGAGTTGGGTTAAGGAATGATCAAATTTCTATAGAAAGAGAGATAGACAAAGATATTTGCGACGTAAGGCAAGCTCAGGTGAGTCCAGGGTCAATTTCACTGATAAAACGCTGGCTGCACGAGAATAATTTAATAAGATGAAACGGGCAGCGCGGTTTCGAATCTGATTCGAAACCGTTTGTTGAAGTTACGTGCCCAGGATCCCAAACTGAACATGCATGCACAAGATTAGGCCTAACGAGCTTTACTTGAAACGGTGCGTTCCTCTCACGAGGGGCTTGCAAAGTATTGGGGGGGGTCTAGGTGGCGAGAGTGCAAGTGCGGCCTCGCTCGTTTAAGGCACTCTTGGGCTCGCATTTTGGTTTGGCTGTCGCCATGAGTGAACCGAGCTACCTTGCAACCTCTGTGTAGCGAAGGTTGACATGCGAAAAAGAAGGGGGTGTAGTGAAGCAAAGTTGAAGGACACTTGTACCGCCGATGAACTGGCATCTGAGATGCTCATACTATGGGGAGATACTGACATTGCAGGACTTGCTCTTCTGTAGAGCGTTCTACTCTCGTTTGTTCTGTAAAGTGGCGATACCGTATGTTGCTGCATATAAATGACATTTTTTTACTTTTTTTTGTAATTAGTATTTTATTTTATGGGGATCCATCTATACGCCGTGTAAACCAGCCTGTGAAGTCGACTTATTCGCGTAAAGCTATTTTTTAGCAGAACGACGGGTCCCGGGAACTTTTTTCCTGCATGTAGGGACAGTTTTGTAATGCTGGTCTGAGCCACCGAAGCAGATTTATTTTAGAACTAGAAACACATTTCATCGTGTAGCTTTATAGCACATTCACCTAATGGAAGATTATTCTTCCAAATAGGAATCATTGACTGTTTCTCGGAAACTGGGCTTGGAACTGCCGAAAAAACATGGCAATTCTTACCTGGGCATGCGTAGAAGGCAAATGCCGTGCTCGTCACTCGCACGTTTGTCATTCTGTCTCTCAGTGGGGCATCGTAGTTCCCTCGTTTGTCGCCAAACGTTGCTAACGAATTGGAAAAGGCCACCAGGAGCGCAGTGGCGGGACTGTCTGTTGTTTGAACGAAGCCGTTCCGCACTCCCGAGGTGAACGACGCCGCGGCACGGCGAGGCTTTTCATGCGCTGGCAAAGTGCGGGACAGGGCGAGGAGGACACAGAGAGATTTTTGAGCCCGCAAGTACGCTCACTCACTTTTTCGGTGACCTGGGCTCGGTTGGGAGTTGGCCTCAAGGAGGGAGATTGCGAACCAGTGCACAAACTCTCATTCTCCAAGCGTAGAAAGATTTTGGGGTCTCCTCTGCGGTTTAAATTCAAATGCGAGCATAAATGTAGCTTTGCACACACTTTTTACTTTACGCAAATCGCTGTTGGTAATTAATAAAACTTTTTTACGCCTTCGGGATCTGGGAGTTTGGAGGTTCTACTCGTGTTTGGGGTCACCTCGTGACGGGCAGCGATGCACGGTGTCGGGCGGTTCGATGGAGCGCCCGTCATAGTTCGTGGGGACGCGCTCAGAGGGCGTTGGGGGCGCAGGGTGTCATCGCCTGGGCCCCCGCGCCCACCGGGTGGATGGGGCAGGAGCCCCGGCCCAGGGGTCACCACAGCACGGCCGGCCATGCCTGGACACCCTGCACCAGCAGGAGCTGGAGAGCATCGTGGAGCGCCTCGAGAGGGGCAACAGGTGGGCAGGAGCTATACAAACAATCGCGCATGCCCGAAGCTTTGCTGTTTCGAAGGGTCGTCCCTGACGTTTCCTTCGGCGCTAACAGAACGGCAGACTGCCTGGTGGGAACGCCGCTCTTCCCGCATAAAGGGCCGATCGTGCCACCTCTTCTCCTTCGCATTAAGACTCGGGCGGTAACTTCCGGGGCAACGCTGCCCCCGAGCGGTGAGAAGGCCGCAATCGGAATCCGCAAATTTACGAAAAACGGGTCAGGACAATGCGCGTGGTCTGGAGAGCTCTGCTCGCCGGTTCTTACCCGGGTATGCCCTGTGTAGGAGCCTGGCCAAGGAAGTGGCCTCGAGAGAGCTGTGCGGCCCGGCCGGGGCGGCGGTGCCCTCGTCGCCAGTGCATCAGCGCCACCTGCAGCAGCACCTGGTGCAGGTGGAGGCGCAGCTTAGGCGCATGCGGGCCCTGCTACAGGTGAGTGTCAAAGCTTCCCGGCAGGCAGCCACCCGACGGCTGAGCGAGGCTGGGTGACCGGTTCCTCTTGGGCAGCATTGGCGGTAATGCTTTACAAGTAACGGCGTTACCGGGAACGGATCATTTTTTCCGGTAACATAGTAACGTGCTGTACATTTTTAAAACAGTAATGGAGAACGTACTTGCGTTGCTTATTTCGATTAAGGAATAACATTGTTATGTTGCTCATTACATCTTCCCGGAGCTTCCGAAAAATTGCACTTAAATCTTTTCGTGCTTCTATGTATAGTTATATGAATTCTTGCGTTTTTGTGTTTTCCTTGGCATTTTTCCTTATGAGTATTCTGGTGGAACCATGAAAAAGATAAGGTAATGATGTTAAGTTTCTGCATGGACATAGCATTTCCTGAAATATGGCACCTAGGCATACCTGTAACATCAAAGTGGTAAAACGTTTTAATTTATAAATAAAAAGTAATGTAAAAGTATTGTGCTTTACTTCTTATTGACAACGGCAACGGTAACCTGCTCCTTTTATATTTAGGTAACGTACTAGTTCGATAACAGATTCTTTATATTTGCACGTAACAAGTAATGTATTTCGTGACTTTTTTTTTTCGGTAATGTTTACAACACTGTTTTCAGGTGCTGTCGCGGGATGCAGAGCCCCCGCCCCGAGGCCCGGGTGTCTGGCTGCAGAGCACCCCTATGCAGTGCCCAGCCAACGGGACCCAGCCGGGCAGCATGGACCGCTCGTGGAGATCCACCGGGGCCTGAAGGCGCTCGAGGCCCCCTTGCCCCCGCCCCCGTGGGAAGTCCACGCGCCCAGCCCCATCGCGGCTGCGCCCGCCCCGCGATCCGTCCCGCCCCTTGGGGGCGCCCCCCATGGGGTACCGGAGAGCCCCCTCCCTCCCCTCCCCGCCCCTGGGGGACTCCAGCGAGTGCAGCTTCGGGGACCTGACGTGTCCCTCGGCCCACGTGGAGCGGGCCCCCGTCGTCCCGGCCAACGGACGCGTGCCCTGCCACCCGCTCGACGGGGAGCTGGAAAGCATCCTGCGCCAGCTCGACGACCTCCTCAGCGAGCCCAAGCAAGGTACGGGCCGGGCCACTGCCTGGAAGACGTCTCCAAACGGTGGTTCTAGCGTCTTATCTCGCCCGTACGTCGAAAGTGGTCCCGAATTGGCATCGAACGACGTTGCAGAAACCGGTGCGTCATGCCGTTGGATGTCCCGATCCTGGGGGTTGGTCGTAAAAGTGTTGGCGAAAAGCACGAGCAAAATCGAGCGTCGCGATCGTCCCAGCTGTCGAAGCTTTTGTGGACTGTCAAACTGGAAGGTGACCTGCATCGGAACGGGCGTCGGGCGGGAATCGAGGGACCACTTTTTCAGGATTTTCGGACGCAGTGAACACGCCGGTCGGAGACGCCTTCCAGGCGCTGTAGCGCTAAAATCCACCTTTTGACACCAGGTGATGTCACGGTCCTTCGATAAACTACTTACTACACTGCAAAGTTCAGTGACTTCTGCCTTAGTAAATTTTGTTGCTACGAGCGACGCTGGTTCGTCTAAAGGTTAAAAAAAGAAATGAAAGAATATATAATTTTTTTTTAAAAGGCAACTTCGCTTTATTTTTGTTTTTGAAAAAACAATGCAGTCCTCTTCAGTATCACCTAGGAAAACCACATGTCAAATATTACGACCTAGTTCAGTCTAAATGTTTTTTGAACGGTCCGGCATCCTTTGCAACTCGCCAAGTTGCCGAAATCGACCGACTCGACCAGGCGAATCGAGGCGCAACAAACAGTGCAGTCAAGGCTACGGCGTGGGTGAAGCCATCATTGAGCTAAACGTCGTCACTATTGCCCCCTTTTGCTTGTTTTTACTTCTCCGGGCAAGCGTAGTGGATGACGTCAGCAACATTTCTTCTCGGCACTCAGCAGCGTCCACGTGATTGGCATAATGCGCCTGCGCAGCGCGCTCCTTAGGCGCCGTCCGGCCGCCTTGCCGTGGCTCCCCCATTGCCGCCGTCTCCCGTGTCACAACTGCCATCATCGTCTCACCTTTTCAAAAAAAAAAGGAGGCGCATTTGACAGAAATGTTTACGTCATGTTTCTCCGAGAAGGAGAGGGAACGGCCTCGCGTCTTCTCCGCCTCGCCGCCTTGGGGGAGCGAAGCGAAGAGAGGAGGAAACGAGATATCTCTACGTCACGCGCCTCATCGACCTGGTTCAATCTCCACCTCTTTTTCCAAAATTACGGCCGTCCATTCGAGATATCGCCTTAAGAGTAGTGTTGTAAGGATTGTAGCGTCCCGCCTGCATCTCCTGCATTGTTTTTTTTTAAATCCAAATTTCGGTTCACCATCCCTTTAAAGGGGTCATGAAACGCTTTTCCAACTTTTTCCTGTTTAGCTTTCCTCCTCAACTCATAAATCGCGCATTCCACCAAACAGTTCAAGAAGACGAAAAGAGGGGAGGCCCTCTTGCTCGGAATCTGGTTTGTGTACCCGGACAGAGCCATTGTCCCCTTAGAAGATTAGCCCGTCGCTCAAAATTCAGACAAAAGTTGCTTTCCCCAACCCGTTCACCCTGAAGCTGACACTGCTGTGGAAGCTACGTGCTCGTTGGGCCAGCCACGCTTGCCACGTGATCACGCTCCTTCACGCATACCCACGCGCAGAGAATGAGGTCAGGTGATGAAAGGGAGGCGGCTGATTGTTCCGGCAAGCGCGTAGCTTCCACCACAATGTCAGCTTAGGGTGAAGGAAATAAGTGAGGTCCGGTTTCGTGTGACGTCAGTTTGGACCCGGTAACGCGCTTTCGGGACCGCAGATTTATCACAGTGAAAAGGCAGAGAGCTTACGAAGGGGAGGAGGTACGAAATAGTCCGCTGTGTTTTCAAATTTTCGCACTGAAAGTCAGGCTTTTGACTTTCTACCTTTTTTCTTTTGGCCCACTGAACGATGTGCTATTAGTAAAATCTCAATCTAAAATGATTCATCCCAACCCAAAATTCGCTTTCATGGGCCCTTTAAGGAGGGGACATAGGTTACACATTTTTTAAAAACCGGAGACGACGGACGATAAAGGGGACAACACACAAAACATCTCGTGGGTCTTTGGAGGCGAAAGATTCCTAAAGCTTCATTCTTTTGAAAACAATGATGTTGACCTCTACACCTGTTGCTTTTTTAATCAACCAAGTTTCTAATTTCGTGAATGAATATTTGAGCTATAAATCAATTTAAAATGTCTATGCAGGCTGATTGTGCTTTGAAGTAGACTCTAAAATACCGTTTTCACAAAACACAATTTTTTGGACTTGTTGAAGGTTTGCAGAGGGACATCTCAGCATCTAGGGCAGATAGAAATTTATCTTTTCCTGAAACATATAGCTAAATGTGTGAAGCATACAATGTTGATAGCAGATTTCTTCAAATATACCGTAGAATACCGCACATCCGCCCATTCCACATTATTTATTTATTTATTTATTTACCCTAAAAACCCTTTCGGGCATTCACATAGGGGGAGGCAATCATAGACAAAGAAAATGCACTTCGTGACAAACATGATGTTGGCGCAAAATATAATAAAAGAAAAAACAAAACAAAAATGCTTACAGAAAACTAGGTAAGCAAAAACTACATACATTGTTATACACTGGATTAGGGCGCTGGTAAACATCTGGGTTGACGTGATCGACACAATATCGCTGGGTAGGCTGTTCCAATCGGAGACAGCGAGGGGAGAAGGGAGTTTTTGAAAAAGGTTCGTGCGAGCAAAAATGGGGCGTACTTTGAAGGGGTGATCTACGCGGGATGAGACATGATGAGGAGGCTGGATGTATGAATCTCTGAAAGCAGATGAACCATGGTATAGCTTGTGGAAGAAGGACATGCGGGAAATATATCTACGACAATGAAGTGGTGAAAGGTTGAGGGAATGTTTAATGTTAGTCACACTTGAATATCGGGAGTAATCCTTAGCTATGAACCTAGCGGCTTTTATTTTGAAGTGACTCAATATTATTGGTTAGATACATCTGATGAGGGTGCCAAATGATGGACGCATACTCCAACTGCGATCTTACGAGAGATGTATACGCAAGAAGTTTAGTTGCTTTATTAGCCTGGAACAATGAACGTTTAAGAAATCCTAGAGTTTTAGACGCTTTGCTGATGATATGCTCAGTGTGAAGGTTCCATGATAGGTTAGCTGAAAGGTGGACGCCGAGATATTTGATTGATGTGACATTTTCAATCTTGTTCTCTCCGATTGCATACGCGTGGCGATCAACATTTAATTTGGTGGTGAAGGTTAGAGACTTTGTTTTGTAATGTTGATTTGCATCAACCAAGTGCTGCACCATTGGCTGATTATTTCAAGGTCGCGCTGGAGTACGCTCACATCTAAAGGAGTGGATATGGGGCGATAAATGACGCAATCATCGGCGCCCATTAAGCACCCATTCCCAAATTTGTAAGATCTGAAAATATATGCACAGTAGTACATATACCGGGTGATTTTTTAAATTCAAACAGATTTATTACAAAAAAGTCCGTAAAGATGCACCAATACAGTTTGTGCAGGTGAGTTATACGGCCAGGGGGACATTATGTGGATGGCTAATCTTTGCGGTAGGTTTGCTAATTAACTAAAATTCGTTAATTAACTTTTTAATTAGGGAAAATAGACATATGGTTCCCATCAGAAGCTTAGAGAGCATCATCGAAAGCCTCTAAATCAACTCTTTTTAGAACGACTTGAAGCTCGTGGGAAACTCGGGCGCACCAGAGTTACCACTTGTGAAGCAGGCGCAAAGGTAGCAGTGGCGGAACGCGGATGATAATCTAATCATCCGCGTTCCGCCGCTGCTAGCTTTGCACCTGCTTCACGAGTGGCCACTTCGGCGCGCCCCCGAGTTTCTCACGAGCTTCAAGTCGCTCTAAAAGAGTTGATTTAGTGGTTTTCGATGATGCTCTCTAAGCTTCTAATGGGAACCATATGTCTTTTTTCACTAATTAAAAAGGAAATTAACTGATTTAATTAATTAGCCGACTTATCGCAAAGATTAGCCACCCCATAATGTCCCCCTGGCCTTATAATTCATCTGCACAAACCGTATTAGTGCACCTTTTACAGATTTTATGTAATAAACCTGTTAGAATTTAAAAAGATTACCCAATATATGTAAAATTGATGAGTTAAAGGGCAACCCCAGTCAATATTTTTACAGCAAAGCTGTTATGGACTAGGGTCTGGGGAAAATTGTGTCCTCACATGTCAGCACAAAACTCTGAATTGGTCGTGGCAAGTATGAATAGAAGTCGTCCCTGAGGTCGTCCTAGACGTCGTCCTCTAGGCATCGTCCTCGAGGTTCACGTGAAAATGGAGGACAAGCTCGCTGGATCTCCCATCTTCACGTGAAGTGGATGGGCTCTACAATTTTTTTAATTTGGGATTATGACTGTTCTCAGCTAAAGCAGAATCCCTAAATTATGAGGTATAACTTTTTTTTCCGTATTGTGCGTAGTTTTATAAATATCATGGCTCGAAGTTTGGTTTCGGGCGTCTACGACAAAGCCAAAACTTTCTGCTAGGGGGACGGCAACACTGATCATCAGCTGTACGGCCGCAACGTGACGTCACAAGGGAGCTGCGGTACGCGGTGCAATCGGTCAACCACAGCTCCACCACGACGTGATGTCAGAAGGGTGCTGCGCCAGTGTTTCTTGACTTAAAGCTAACCCGCTTGCCCCCAGCTGGTTGCATCTTCAAAAATTGGTTTTAGTGGAGAACACGGTTTCACATTAACATAATATTTCGGCTGTGATCATATTTCGTGCCACTAAAACGATACCAGTCATTTATTTTGGTTTCGTTTTCGATCAGAGTTGCCCTTTAACAAGCACCCATCTCCCACCATTTGCAGTTATCTTAGAATTTTGAGTGTGCGCTTCCGCGGTACATTGCGGTAGTTACCACTTTGTGCGAAGACAGTTTATCAATGCAGTATCCTGGGGAAGGTTATTGCAGTCATGTTTAGTTCTAGGGGAAAAATTAATACTTACATGCGTCAATCTAGGAACCGTGATAACGCCAACTAAAAGAGACCAAGGACCGACCCCACAAGCTATAGTTCTACCTTTCGGCGTTCACTAAGGCCACGCCGTCCGTCCGAGGCGGCCGAAACCCGTGGGAAGGGGATGGACCCGTTCCTCCAGGCTTACCGTGGCGTCTCTGCGGTTGCAGGCTACAGCTCCGCGACGGTGAACGTCATGGAGACGGTGAACCAGGTTCAGCAGGTCATGGACCGCATGAAGCAGGGCTGCTGAGGCCTGCCCCACCCCCACCCCCGTGCCTTGCCCCCGCCCCGGGGCCCCCACAGAGTTCCTAGCAAGAATCAAAAGTTGCTGCCTCGGACCAAAGCCCGTTTCGGGTGCCTCCCCGTCGCCGAGACCGCCTCCACGCCGAACGTCGCGAGAAGCCGTCTCTTGCGGCATCTCTCTAAGCGACTGGCGAAAGTTTATTTCTGCCTCGGTGCCGTATTTACGAGCCCTCGAGGAGAGATGCAATGCTCGTAATTGGAAAAGTGAAGCAGTAGTTCTGGATGCGGCTTAAAAAATAACCTTGTTTTCCGGAAAATGATGTTGGGGAGAGTTTACCGAACGTTCTGCCATGATGCCTTTTTGTTTTTTGCCACTAGAAGAGACAATGATACTCAAAGTTTGTTATTCGGAACGCTCGAAAGCACGTCGACGTCGCATCCTGGAATGCCCGTAAATCTAAGAAATGCGGCAGCAAGGCGTCTTCGTTAGTCTTGTTTTCGCGTGTAAAAGAAGGAAAAATGTGCGAACCATCTAGAAATGACTTCGACGGGACGGTTCTTATTTTTCGTGGGTACGTCACGAGTTAGGCTTACATTGTCGGTACTGCCATCTTGAAAAACCTTGTTTGCTCTTCGTTTTGCGAGGCTTCCGGTCCAGCCTCGGGTTGTTGTGACGGGCCGTGTTGTTGGCTCGCGCACCTCTTTGTTGGCAGTCCGGGTGGGCTGCGGTCGAGGGTGGTGTACAATGTACTTAACCTTCTTTTCCGTCGCATACCTTGTGGAGGGAAGTATTAACGATTTTGATACACCTAATATATGGCCCCCGAGCGAGGTGGCTCGCCGCAGAAGCCGCAGTGCCAATTCTGGGCTCAACATTCTGGAAAATAAAGCGCTGTTTGCTGTGCAGACGTTGCCCAATCTATTCATTCGTTTTTGTTGCTTATGGAAAAAAAGAAATCACTTGTACGCGAATGAGTAGAGAAAAGGGCAGAGACATTTACCAGCATGGCCGCTCGCTACTTGTCGGAAGTAAAAGGACGTTTTGTGAAACCGCCTTATGTGCATGGCATTGTCCAGTCCCGGTTCCTTTGCTTCTTTCCTCTTAAAACCCCTGGCTATGCCACTGCTGCCCATGGAGCGAAGAAAGGTCAATGCTCGATGCTGGTCGCAAAATTATAATGGGCAACATGATGTGAGCTGCTAGAAAGCACAGAGCTATGCTCGGGGACACCTTTCTGTGGCATTTCTGGCGAGAGGAGGAGTGCGTGAGCACAGCTTTAATAGGCACTCGAGCCACACGCTCCTGTGCCTATTGGCTGCAAGCCACAGAAAGTAGTCACCGAGTATTGGGGAGGAGATCAAACCGTGGCGCCCCAACCGCTAACTTTAGAACTGCGCGGATGGGGACAACAAATAACAATGACTCGGTGCTCGGCTGACTTAACCGAATGCCGCGTCAGCGTTGGGCTGGAGTTTGTGTTCTCCGGTCGCCTGATGGGGAGGAGGGGCTTTTTTGTTACCGCTCCGGCCCGCATGAACAATGTAGTATGCACGGTGCATATGCCCAGCTCAGCACAAAAGCCGAAGTGGGTAGAGCTCGCATTCTCTGACGATTGCTTCCGGCAGAGATCTGGCACTAACAATATAAACATCACTTCGTTTATTGTTAGTATTTTTACGTTAAAGAGGTGAACATGCATGCCCACAAGGCCTGTGGGCAAAATGGGGGGGGGGGGAGGTTTTTCTTATCTCCCGTATTGTTAACATGAAATTTTTGAAATTTCTGGGTGGGTGATCACCTTTCCTGCCCCCTGTTGTGACGCCACTGCACTGGTGTGTACCATGCTGTTGGGCCACATTTTTTTTGTTCACTGGTTTTTGTTTTTTGGTAATTTTCAAAGATAATTGTTTTTTTTAAAGTATCGATTAATGGCTCTTAGTGGTAAAAGAAGTATAGTGGCTCCTAAAATTTGGCTCTTCACTTTACCATTTCGAATGTATGCTGTGCTTACAGAAAACATTTGTCCGGACAGCACACTGGAAAGGAATTTTTAAGACTGCCAATCTCTCCACAGCCTTGATTTATTATCTCTGTCTATCTCTCTCTCCTAATTATATAGGGTGTCCAAAGTCACCAGGCTCGATCTAAAATGGACCGTAAAAATTGACGCCTGCACGTAGCAATCTAAACTTTTCGTCAGAGGCACATATTTCACAGGTCAGTTTTTTCTTGTAAAATTACAAAGCGTACCTCCCTTTCTTTAAAAAATAGGGCCAAGAAACTTGCCAGGGTCAACGGCGGGCAGCGACGAAGTCGAGTTGGGGGTGTGTCTGGCGTGCGTATTGACAGATGGCGTCGGAAGCAGTGTCCGGTTAAAGCCCCTTTATGTTTTCAAAGTAGCGCAAGGTCAAAGCCCTTTCTGGTCCGAAGGTATGAAGGTATAGCCGACCAGCGAAAGAAAGCAGACGACGTGCAGACGAAATCTGTTGGCAAATAAAAGCACTGACATTATGCAAAACGCGTTTTTGTTTTTACGTCAAGTTTTCATTTTATTGTCCGCATTTATTTTTAAACCAAAGGTACATACAAAAAAATTGTGTTCATTTTAATAAACAACATTTTAATAAACAACAGTCTTGATAAAGAGGTAGCGCCATCTATCAATACGAGTGCCAAGCATGGCCCACCACTCGACTTGGTCGTCTGCGTCGCCGCACGCCGTTGACCTTGGCAAGATTCCTTGGCCCTATGTTTTACAGATAGAGAGCTACGCTTGACCCCAGTCTCGGGTTTACAACTATGCTCAAGCTACGCTTTGTTTTTTACAAGAAAAAACCGACCTGTGAAATACACCTTTAATGAAAAGTTTAGATTGCTGCGTGCAGGCTTCAATTTTTACGGTTCATTTTAATCGAGCCTGGTGACTTTGGACACCCTATATATAAACAAAATGGCCGAGGCTACATCCACGCGCGGGGACGTAGCCAAGTCTGGAGGAGATATGGCTCCATCCACGCAAAAGGTCACGTGACTTATAAGAACATAATTAATTTTTATGCACATATTATGCTTTTTTATAAATAAATATAGGATACAAAAATAAAGTAGTTAAATTTTATTGTTGTTTTAAAGTTAATACGTCACGTGACCTTACAAATTTTAGACAATTTATATATTTTGTACTGTTTTCTAAGACTAATATAGTGTACATTGTACTATATAGCTGACAGTGTACATTGTACTATATAGCCTATCGACTAGTTATGCATTTATCTTTCGCCGCTTTCCCTACGTTAGTGTTCTAGTCAAAGTAGCAACGTGATCACACTCTCATGTACACCCACACGTAGAGCGGGGTCGGGTGATGAAAGGGATAGGCTGTCGATACCTCCTACTTTTTTTACTGCACTTAAAAGAAAAGAAAGAAAGAAAAAGAAAGCCGTTTACAATTCTCTGTAATGCCGAATTCGAGCGCAGCTCTTGAGGAGGAGGAGGGGAGGGTATACCCCCTCCTCCTCCTCCTCCTGTCTGCTACTCGGCCACAGGGGGCCACCTGACCTCACGGGGGTCACGTGTCTCCCGTGACGTCACGGGGGACACGTGACCTCGGGGGGGGGGGGGGGTCACGTGACCTCACGGTGGCTACGCCGATGGCCGATGCCGACGGCGACGCCGCTCAAGCCGGAAACGGGCGCCTAAGAGTTGCGCTCTAAAAATGAAATGGGAATACGACAGGCGCGCTAGTGCAGTGGGTAGGCGAAAGCCCATGCATCTGCTGCAGAGGTATGCCCACCAAACTAACCTATCATGCACAGCCCTAAAAAAAGAGAGGGAGGAGGGGGGGGGGGGGTGAATGACCTAGGACCAATAGAACAATCATTTTACACAAGAAGAAAGTTAAACAACCTTAAATGGCATGCGCTACATTATGCTGTAGTTCGCAAATGTCCTCTCGGCTGGCGGGAATCGCGCGGTTACCGGAACATCCGTAGTTCGGAGGAAGCCTGATACGTTCCGACGACACCACTGCACGTTCCGTTGCAGCGGCGTAACTTGGGGAAATAAAAAAAAAAAGTTAAAATATATTTTAAAAAAAATTCAGGAGAGGAAAATTTTGCCTATTCCCATCTCTGAATCTCTCCAGGTGAGGGCACTCAGTGCATGGGCCACAACTGGTTTCATGAAGCCGATCGTGGCATGAACTGGCATGGAGACAGAGGCAGCAGAGATGGCAAGGCCGGTACGAAGCAACTTTAAAAAGTTCCGCAATGAAGCTCCCGCACATGACGGAGAGGTACGATGAAACTACGCAAAGCTATTCCGGATCTTTTATTGAAACGGCGCACACCATATCGTGAATGAATGAATGAATGAATGAATAAACGTATTTTTTGGCAGAGATTACGCAGATCATTCGCCGAAGTGGCGTTCATTTACGCGCCAGCGGTGATTGAGTAACGTGGCCAGTCTTCAAAATCTTCCTCGTGACGATGGAGGCGATAGGGTGATGACGTGATCAAGACGAAAGCCGGCAACGCGAGTTTAAATGTTCAAATTCTGCCGCCCTTTAGATCAGCTGCTTGTAAACGTTGTGGCAACGGGCAACGGTTGTGGGAGTCGTGACGTCACATCTTTTATTCGCCAGGTTCTCCTGATTATACGCTCCTGACTGTCCGTCCGATTAACGAATATTAGCTCCGGTAATTCTTTCCTGTTCGCCCGGAACGAGGTGAACCGAATTAGTTAGCCTCCCTGCGTTTCGTTTCGACGCGGACCGTTCAGTCGAGAAGACAGTCCCGCACCTGACAACATCTACAAAAGCAGTGCCGATCGTGATCCAGGGGCAGTTGTCGATGTGTTAGGGGATTATTTAATTGTGATCGTCGACCGGCCGCCTGACACATGGCAGCGATGACGGGGGCCTACAGGTCGGGGCCAGCGTCGACATCCAGCGCACCGACGGTGAGTGTCGAGCAGCGGCCCTGCTCGTCCCTAACCCTAAGCGGCGACTGACAGCCCTGACAGCCCGTCCCCTCAACGCCTCGACGAGCTCGGCGTGAAAAGCAGCAAGGCGAAGCACGTCCACGCGAGTCCCTTGGTTCGGTCGGCTCGCAGAGTCGCGGCTCGGAGCTAAAAGACTTCAGAGCGTTTTTCAAACGCGGCGCCCCTCGTGCGAAGGGCCCGCGCTCGGCGAGGCTTGGTCCAGTTGCCGTTGGCACCTTTTTGACCACCACTGAGTGGGGAAGGCGGTGCCGGCATTTTTCGAGGGCAACGGGCTTTTTTCCGGAGGCTCGGGCATTGGTCGCCTCTTGCAGGGTCCGTCGGCGGTTCCCCCGGGCCTTGCCTTCGGCAGTCTCCGGCGGAGGCCCACCGTACGAGTGGGTGCCAGACGAAGGTCCGTCGTCGGCTGCCCACACCGCGAGTGCCTTATTTGGACGCTCTCTTGCCGTCCGCACCGAAGCTGTCTGGCCGCGCGGCCTCGCACCCCGCCTGAGCGACAACCCGGGCTACGTGTGCCCGTCTTTCAGTCTACGGGCGTCGTAGACTTGCGAGGACCCCGAACTTTCCATTCGTCTGTCTGCCTTCCCGCTTGCTTTTGCCATGGCCTCCCATAGCCTTGTTCGGTCGCCTTTATGGCCATGCAGAACGGAGGTCGTCGTAAAATGGAAAATCTGGTTGGTCTGCATGTTGCGTCACTGCTGGAGATGCACCTCCAACAACCGCATCTGTTTGCCTTCCACTGCCCTCGCTGGCTGAACGGGTCTTTTTGTTTGCTGCGTGTTGCAACATGCTCAGTGTGTATATGCCACGGTGGCTTTCAGATCAGTTATTGTTGTCTGCCTAAATGCTGTGGGACCCTGTACTGTGTGTGAAGGATGGTCATGAGCAAAGTTGCCTCAACTTGTAGAAGGTGATTCTGTTGTAACCTCAACCTTGAAGACGTGACGGTACGAAGACACATCAATTTCGGTGTTTTGCAGTTATCATATTTTTCATGTCACCCTTTGCTGACACGAGACATCATTTAGTGAAGACCACAACGTTGGCAGACATTGACTGGCTCGTGTCATTCCTTTCCCCTCATAATTAAAAGCGAGGGGAGTGTCGCATTCTCGACGAATTGGCTTGCTGATGTGGACTTGCCAGATCGTGGTACTTCGGCTTGGCCAATGAACCTGGCACTGGCGACGACCGTTGAGAGAACACCAAGACAAGGCCTGCACATGACATCACCGTTCGTGGATCCCCGACCCGCCCCAAGCGGCAGTCTTGAGTGTCGCCGCATGCTTGCGTAGCGCTCGTTGCGAGACGCTGCAAGGTGCGCACCGCTGGAGAGGATGCTGATGCAAGCTAGGCGGTGCTGCGTGGATCTGCTAGCGACGGCATTTGGGGAGGAAACGCACAGGCCTTGTCTTCTATAGTTAGTGACAGGTTAAGAGACGGGAGAAACTCTTCCCAACCAAGGAGAGCGAACGCTGGAAAGGTCGCCTCTCTCTGGCACTCTCTGCTAGAGTGGAAAAGGGTGGGGGGAGTTTCCCCTGAATTGTTACCCTGTCACAGACTGTAGGTAGTACAGTGAAACCTGTCTAGAACTAACCCACGTACAGTGAATTATTGTCGATACCGGTCTGGCGGAAAATTTAAATAAAAATGCATGTAAAAAGTACTTTTTACAACTAACAACATATTGGCTATATAACCCCCCCTTCCCCGGGAAGGCTTTGAAAAACGTGCAAACAATAGTCTTCTAGCCTGTCCTTCTCTCCCCCCCCCCCCGCCCCCTTTTCCCAAAAAACAAAAAAGTAGGAAACAAAATTTTACAAGCTCAAGTTGCGAAGAAACTGGAGTAAAGAGAAGCGGTTCAGAAGGGTGGAAAGCTAAAAAAACACTGCTTGCACGCACACAAAAAGATCTTTATCCCAGAGCAATTGCCCACAAAGAGAGGCGATTCAGAAGGGGAAGGGGACATAAGCTAAAAGAATAAACTCTGCACACATGCAAAAAGAACAAAACTTTCCAGTGCATTGTTACAAGACGAAAGCGAAGAGATGAGAAAGAGCTCTCCCCTTACAACGAACGCATCGTGGAAGTTAGTTGTAAATGGTTTTTGCTATATCGAACTACTTGCTATATCAAACTGATTGTAGCATTTCCTGCTGTTCGTTATAAACGGGTTTGACTCTATTGGTCGAGGTCTGCCACACACTTCGGGGTCCGGTGGCAGATTCCGTGCTTGCGGTCAGCTTTTAGTTCTGAAAAAATTGCTTCATTTTTTCATTCACCTTTGATACTGGTTGGGGCAGCAGTTGAATGCAGGGGTCGCAGGTCGCCAACGTGCGCTCTACTTCCTTATTGAGTCTAGGCCACCAAAAACGAGATCTTGCTATTGCTTTCATAGCACATGCACCCTGATAAGTCTTGTGATGGATGGATGGATGCTTATGGCTGGACCCTTTTAGTTGGGTGGTGGCTTGCATCTCCTAGCCGGCGTTTTTAATATCTACAGTTAACCTTGTGGGAGGTCTCCTTTTACACAATGGTGCAGTGGCCCCAATGTATGAAATTGTGTGCCATTGAAAAGCTCTAGTTTCATCCCATAAAGCGATTCTCGACTAGAGTCCAGGTTTTTAACGCTCTAGGCCCATCATTCATGGTACAACTCTTGACCTGCATAGTCACTGAATCCCCAACAGTCACTTGTTTCAACTCTCTGGTCGTCACGACACCTTCCAACGGCTTCCTCGTACCGCCCTCACCTTTGGGCCTCTTTCCATTAGTGCTGTCGGTAGCGGTAGTCTGCTCAGGGCATTCGGCATCTCTTAACCGGGCTAGTGTTGCCGCTTCTACAGCTTGTAGCGGCAGCTTCCCAAAACGGTGCACGTTGTTAAATTTGTGCTGTTGTCTTTGTGGGAGATCACTGGCCGGGTCTCAACATGATCGGCGACCGAAGCAAATATCTGTCCAAGAAGGCAGTCTCGGAACTTCATTATGCCGAAGGCCTGAGCACGAGCCTCCCACTCGGATGGTGAATAATTTCATTTGGTGACTGACAAGGTTCTAGATTGAAACCAGACTGGTTTTTCTTCTCTGCCTTCATGGTGAAACACTGCTGTTGAGACACACACTTTCTGGAATGCTGCATCCTGCGTTCTTTCCCAGCAACTCGTACAAGTTCCTTATCAAGCTTGACACATTAAGCACGAGCCTGGTGCAAAATGCGGCATCCCGAAGAGTGTTTGTAGTCGGCTCGCATTCTTGGGCAGAGGTCCTTGCACAGTGGCCTCAATGTTTGTTTCTAGTACATGCAGTCCCACTGTCATTCTGAGCGTCCGGGACACGTGACCCGTTTCTTGAATCTGCGCTCGAAGTCTCTTTCCAGAAGTTCACGTCCGTGATCCCCGAAATGTCTCGGCGGCGCTCTTAACCTATTGGGGTCGTGCGAAGTCTGGGAGGTCTCAGGGGTCCGGGACCCCCCTTTAATTTTGGCGGGGGGTCTGTAGCTAAGGTCCCTTAGTCCTGTGCTTGGGAAACAGATGACAAGTCCTGGATAAATTGAAAGAATACATGGCTGTAGAAATGTCAGTTTATTGTTACCGAAGAAGCACAAATAGAGCGCCTTCCTCCTCCCCCCCTCCCCCTCCTTTTTCCGGAGCCTCTATTTGTGCTTGAGCTAAGAGAGACCCCCCCAAACTGGAGGGAGACTCTAAGCCCTGCGCGACCTTCTACACTGGGAACAGTGCAATCACTTGGTCGTAAAAAGTTTATCATCAAAGCGTCCATGAAAGAGGAAGTACTGGGTCTTGGACTGCCGAATGAGGAGCTTCAAGATCTTGATCTGCATCCGTGTAGAGTGTCCAGCTTTGAGAAACTGCAGTCCGTAAGGCATTTCTCATCACTCTCATTCACAGAACTGCGTGCGAAATTCCGCTCGTCCAGAAGAAAACGTAGGAAGAAGCATCATTACTTACGCCATCTCATGAGGCTAGAAAAGATTAAAGCGTGCTGCTTACGGTCTCAATGATAGATGGCACAAGCGGAAATTGTCGGGGCACACGAGACAATTGAACGCAAAGCAGGCACGCAACTGTTGGTGGAGCCTCGACGCTCGACTGTAACCGGAATATTTCTTGTCGGGCGACATCCAATACGTGACCTCGAAAAGTTGGAAACCTTGAAGAGCGCCTCCTTTCCAGAATTCACTTTACTAAAGTGTAGGGGTGTGCGAATATTGAATTTTTCGAATACGAATAAGGCAAAAAAAAAAAAACGGGATCGAATATCGAATTGAATATGTGTCTAGTAGACAAAAATTGCAAAACAAAAGGTAACGGCAGGTTTTATTGCCTTTTTTAAAATAAATCAATGCAACTGCATTTTACTGGGCTGTAGCAGGCTAAATATACCTCTACTAATGCACTCATTACAAAATATCGTGTAGGAAAATTAACTGCTTAACGTGTTCAGAAAGTACGCTCTCTACGCGTCGTGACAACATTTCCGTTAGTAGAATGGCCCTTTCACTCGGGAAACCGGCTAAATTTCACTAAAGTTTGAAAGAAGTTTGACTTATAGACAGTGTTACCCGGCTGCTACACAAATATTTAAAATTTTGGGAAACAAATAATTTAGAAAGTAGTTTATTTTGTATTTTACAAAATAGTTGTTTACACCGTATTAAGGCGAAATAGGCGCTTTTAACGCTTTCATTAGTTATTAATGTGAACCAGTGATGTCAATAAACCCGACAAATAGTGCATTTTTCCTCCGCCAAATGAAGTCAACTAGTAGGTTTTTTTTAAGTCTAGCTTCAGTCGAACCTTTGCCGAACATCACGTTGAAAGTTCAAAAATGTTGAACTTGGTCGCACTCGAACCTGGGCAGGTTCGCGACATCCCTAGTTTTGACAGCGCGGGAGTCGCAGGAGTTGTCGTCGATGGCGATGGTTCTGTTCGCAACTAGCTTTTTCTTTTTTAATTTTCAAAGTTATATTTGATAACACTCGAGATTTCTTTTATATTTTTATTTTACTCTCGAGGTTTATTTTATTGATTCAATTTATAGAACGTGCAATTACAACGCATTGCTATAAAAGTGCCACACAACAAAGGGCTTGGTGAAAAAGAAACCGAAACTGATCCTCTCTTGCTGCCATCGGACAGATAGAAATGGAGCAGACCAATAACACATGCATCAGACGCCTTTCTCGGTGAATAAACATTTATAGGGGAATGCGTGGCAGGCAGATTATTCGTCACTTGCTCGAATATTCGCAGTTCGTGCGAATATTCGCCACTTATCCCGAATATTCGGCTTTGGACAAATATTCGGAAACTTTCGAATATGCAATTTTCGAATCGAATACCTTTCGAATAAGGAAAATATTCGATTCATATTCGAAATTTCGAATATTCGCACACCCCTACTAAAGAGGAAAGAACTGAGGGCTTTGCAGGAGGAGCTTATCCGGGTTTCTTAACCTGCTACAGCCCATTGGAGAGGAGATCAAGCTATAGGGGGTGCTACTTCCAGCTTCTTTTCTCCAGAGTTCTGCATTTACCAACACAAGGCACGCGCACTGGATTCTTTACTTCATCCCCGCTCAAGACACAGTGCGAGGCAAACATCTGCCACGGCTCGTGCCCAATTTTTTGTTGCGTCCGCATTTGGCTTTGCCGATTAACACGAGCCCCAGCCGAACGCAGGCACGACATTCGGCTACGTGGATCTAGCATTGTGTCAAAACTCAAACAAATGAATTCTGTCGTTGGTGTCCCCATCGGCATAATTCTCATTTGGCCACTAGGGGCGCAACGGTTGGATCTCCTTCCCAATAGGTATGCCCGCATGCCCCATAGTCATTTGTAGCACTGCCGTTGGTCGAAATATTGCTGGTATTAAAGATGTGCCATCGGTGGTATATTCGTTGCGGGATCCGCTATATTTCCTTTTGGACCTATTCTGACTTTCCCCATTCACGCGTGCAAAAGGATCCTCTACGCGATAGAGGGTACCGCCCTAAATTGCTGCGCATGGGGCTCGGTGTGACCTCGACGTTGCCGCAGATGCGCCCAGAGCCGTTATCCTTGCAGCCCCTGCAAAGGAGGAAACTACCTTCAAATTCTTCCTCTCCTTTAGGGAAAGTGGGAGACCCTCCTCTCTTTCTACAATGCCTGGAACGCCTCTCCGACAGGTGTATATTTGGCGTCCTATTCTGCCCATGCGTTAAAACTGGTTCCGAGGTGGCAACAAGTGACCTCGCAAAAGCCGGAGTGTCCTGCTGTCAGATGTAACGATCCTGGTGGTTGGTTGTGGAAGTTCCGGCAAAGAGTGTCTCTGTTGTCACAGCGTCCCAACTCCTGGCTGCCGAAGCTTCGGTGGACTGTCAAAGCTGGAGAGCGACCTGCAGCAGAATGGGCATCTGCCACATCCACCACCTCTGCTGTGACACCACCGGGATTGCGACCATCGACAGCAGGACACTTCCCTGAAGTCATCGGGCAGAAATCGACGAACGATTTTTTGAAATGCGGTAAACACGCGGTTGGAGATGCGTTCCAGCACCATCCTGTTGGTTGTGCCTCTCAAAACGGCTTCAGGGGCTGCCCATCCGGTGCGGCAGAGGGCCCGCGTTGTCTGGTTCGGTCTGGGAACCTGTCCTTGATGGTTTTTGGGCCGCGTCTCTCGCAGGGCGCATCCACTCGGCGACCGTGGTGAGCCTGGACGTGCCCAAGCAGGTGATGGTGGTGGAGTGGCACGAGAGGGGCGAGACCAAGGGCAAGGAGGTGAGGCACCGGGGAAGGGCCGCTAGCCAAGTCGCAATTGTCGACCCCTTCTTTCTCTCCCCCACAGCTCGAGTTCAGCACGGTGTACGCCCTCAACCCCGGCCTCCAGGACACCAACCGCAACTCCATCAAGAAGGTGAGAGCCCTTTCCTGCCAATGTCTCTAGAGTGCCGGCATCCATGGCATTCTCGGACTCGTTTCGTCCCGGCTGGTCTGCCCGAGGCCCCCACTCGATTCGCAGGGGCGGTTTCTTCGGAGTGCTTAGGAAGGCGACGAGCATGGGAGCGGCCAGACTATAGTGTACCCTTCATTGCAGATGTCTATGCATTTCCTGGGAAAACTTTGCGAGATGCCAAACTCAAAAAGAAAGCCTTTCTTAAAGGGGTGGTAGGGCGATTTTCGGCCTTTGCCAGTAGACCTGCTGCTAAATTTCCCAAGCATCGAGGCGAATGCAAGGGCATGTTTGTCTGTGCGCCGCACGCGCTCGCCTTCCCCGTATAAAAGGTTCAAAGTAAATAACCAAAATCGAGCGTTGACTAACGCACATGCAAGATGCCATTTGTTTTGGGTTTTTGCTTTAGAACAGTTACTGCTGTAGATGCCAGCACGTGCAGTGCATAGACCTATAGTCCTAGCATTCTCCTTGATGCTTAGGTAATTTAGTAAACCCTTTTGAAAAGAGCACAATCTAGGAGGTGCTGCAACAGTTATCGGAGTCCACCATTGTTTCGGTGGATAAGAGCATGATTGGACACGAGGGTTGCGTCGGCGTTCGGTGTAGACCAATCGCCTGCTTCGTGCCCAAGATATGGCGACTTCCAATGTTGCTTGATGGTCTTTTGAAAAGGGTCTCGCAGGAGTTGGTAGTGTCGCCTATAAAATAAAGAGCAGAAAACATTTTTTTCTCGCATGTGCTAGTTTTTATGTAAAGGGAGGAAACTAATTGAAGTGCAGGGTGCCCCTCGACTCTCGCGTGGCCTTCAAGCAATGTGCACAGGGATACTGCGTGGTGTTCTGTCAGCTTCTGCCTTAGGGACCCTTTGCGTCCTCTCCGCAGTTGTCAACTTTTCGAGGTCTAGTTTGGCTACGATGAGTGCCCCACACCCACTTCGCGTCGCCGAAGGTTTCTGCGAGCGATGGAGGCAAGATACGGTTTCTCGTCTCTTGTCGATCACTCGCCATTTTCAGCATATGCACAAACACTGGGAATGGCACAGGTTTGAGAATACTGCAGAAGCTCCGCTTACAGCAAGCTTTCATTGCCTTCCATCATGCTGTGACTGCACGTCCTCGGGAAAACTTTTTTTTTGGGTGCGCCGATCGTACTGAAAATCGGCCGTGACAGCGGGCAGACGAAGCAGGCTACAGGCATGTAGCAGACATAGCCCAAGTCTAGTGTAGCAGACTGGGCAGTGAGTAGACGAGGAGGTGCACACAGCAGTCTGGGATAGTCCTTTTTTCGGCATTGCTGAGCATGTCATCCAGGGTCCTGAGATACTGAACCAAAATTTGGATTTCGCAACGTAAGGCCGCAGGAGCATTGCACGTGACGCTACAAACTGCAAAACATCACTCGCACATCGATACCTCAAACGGATAGCCATACTTCTGGAAAAGGGCGCGTTCAAGCGAGGTATCTGACGTCATTGTCCTCCGGAAGAATTTGAGAATGAGAAGCGGCCTCGCTTCGGTTCACCAGCTCGACGGAACGTAGCGAGGAGAGGGAATGGGAATCGTGAGGTGACTTGTCTTGGCAGTGTTCAATCGCGCACTTCTTTCCAGAAATACGGCAATCCGTTCCCAGAGATATTGCTGCATGGGTGATGTTTTGGATTTTGCAGCGTCCCACCTATCCGTCCAGCCTTGTTTTGAGAGTTCGAAATTTCGGTTCAGTGTCCCTTCAAACGTCCCGGGCGCCTTCCCTCCCCAGCCGACCCGGTACACTCAGCTGCCCACGGCGCGGAGCGGGACGATGCAGGAGCGGCGCAGCGTGGCCCGGCCGGCCCTGCAGCAGAACGGGGCCGCCAGCATGGGGCCCCCACGGCCCTGCCCACGGCAAAGTCCAGCTCTGGCCTTGCCTCCCGTGAGTGCCCCTTGCTCACATCCTTCGTCCTGGATTGTCAATCTGGGAGGTTGGAACTAATTTCTGGAAGAGGTGTACACCTTGGGCCTGCATACTGTTCCTAGAAAATTCTGCTGGGGGAAAGTGTGGGACTCAGCCCGGAAAGTGTGGACTCAGCCCGGAAAGTGTGGGACTCAGCTACCGGCATGGGCGCATTACCTTCTTGGCAATGCTGAATAGAATCTTCGTCGAGGCCCTCGTATGATGCTTCGGTCGAGGACAAACCGTGGGACGCACCAATTGGCATTCTTAATTCCCAATTTCCTGTTTGAATGTCCAGCAGTTTTAGGAATTGTATGGTATTGTGGCTAGAGGAACCTTCGAGAACAACCTAGAAAGGTAGAAATAACAAGATTCAGGCGCGCTCGTGAAAACGCGAAATCTCGGGTGTTCAAGACTTGCGTTGATAAAATCGTATTGTAAGTTTATACGGCCTGAAGTTCGTCTGCCTCCAATGGGCAACTTGTCTCTCGGCTGTAGATGAACGAATTTAGCGCAGTGCAGCACAACCGCTAGCCTGGGGTCTTTAACGTGCACCACGCAGTAGTGATACACGACTGCACGCCGGTACTGATGCTTCTCAGATTGAAACGCGCAGGGGTGGGGATTGAACCAAGTATCAGAGTTTTGCAGCGCTGATCATTTTGCTCCACATGCTCGGAGCTGGTGTGTGCTAGCCCACTCGGCCACCGATCCCCCTTTATGTTGATAGAAAGGTACCGTCTACTGTGCCCCGTGGAATAAATGTTTTAACATGTCACTTACGTCCTTGGTTTCAAGGATGTACTTACCACTGAAGTAACCATTGCACATATGTTGCATTTTTTGTTACATATTGTTCTGTCTTTTTTATTTCATCCTCGTATGTTGCCTGCTGAGCAATCATAAATGGGTGGCAGGGCCTTTTCTCGGGTTGAGCAAACTTTCCTCGTCTCGCAACCCTTGACTTTGTGTCTCAATAAAAAGCAATTAACAAAATGGTTGACTTTGTTCCCGGCCGATCTTCCCGACTGCCTTTAGTCTCTTGCCCCACAGACGGGAGCATTGGAAAGGCCGGGGGCAGTCGTCCTTGTGGCTCGGTTTTTGGTCCGGCAGATGGGACTTGGTGCCTCATTTTCTTGTGCTATTTTGCGGCAGATCAAAGATGCGGTGGAGTGGATTGTTGAAAAACGACGGAACACCGTCGTTTTTCAACACCTTTCCCAACCGCGACACGATCCGCAGTAGGCAACATGATGGGAACAAAACCTACAAAATTCGAGTACAGTCAAACCCACTTATAACGATCCCACATGTAACGATCTGTCGGTTATAACGACCAGCTTTCAGAAAATATAAGAGTTCAAGGCTCTACCCATTAAAATTGGTCCAGATAAAACTACAGTCTTTCAAAGCGTCGCACTGTTACAACAAACACAAAATCCACTTTTGGAAGTAAAAAAAAAAAACAAAAACGCCCGCGCACAAAAAGAAAAGTAAAAAAACTACATTTTGGGAAAGGAAAAAAAAAAATCTTGCGCGCGAAAAGGAAAAAAAAAAAAAGAAAGGGCTACATTTTGGGCGCGGCGCTGCGAGGAGACACTCAAGGTCATTTCCACCGCCGCGCAGCAGGGGAGGAAACAAAGGTAGAAAAGTAAAAACGCTCTCCCGGGTCGCGTAGTCAGCCGATTGTGCGTGCGCGGGAAGAAGAAAAGGCAAAGGAGGAAGTCAACCACGCTGTGCTGTGTTCGTTCATTCTATGTTTGCAAACTCTGTATTCAACTCAAGAAAAACACAATGCTCGGTATAAGGTGGCTAGACCCATCACACCGTTCGTTTACGTTCGCCATTTTGGTATTCGTATCACGCACATTCTCTCGCGTCTATGGACTCGTGTCTGTCGGTTTAAAGTGAAAGAAAAAAAACCACCATGAGGTTTGCTGGCGGAAAAAGATAACAATGGTGCAGCACTTCGTAGCCTCGCAATCCCAGCAACCCGATGAGCTCGCAAAGTGTTGTTTGAAAGACTACCCTGCCAGAGGCGACGGCCGCGCACTCGTACCATGCAGGAAGCGCGGCACTTAAAACGTTAGACCTAAGGAAGTATTAATTACCTCTGTGGACAGCGAAGAACCATCGTCCGACAGTGCACGGCATTTATTTTTGTGTTGGCGTGCGTTTCATAAAATCTGTTCTATGAGGTATGTGGCCAATCTTTATTGTTTTACTCGTGTGATAGAATCGGCAGTAATTTACTTTTTGATTTTCCGAAAGCTAAATCCGCCTGCGCGTTAGAATCTTGCAAACAGTTACTTTAAATAAAGAGCTGGCAGAGTGAAACTACATAACCAGCTTCGTCATCCTTATTTATAATGTTTTAAAGGCAAGTCCAGATATAACGAACTACTGATAAAACGACCACTTTTCGCGGAACTATCGCGTTCGTTATAAATGGGTTTGACTGCATCACGAAAGCAGCACTTGCGACAGGACGACAGATGTACTCACAACTGAACTTTATTACTTGAAGGAAGAAAACTCTTGTCGCCATGAGGTTACATGGTGTGCACACATAGGTATAGACCATAGGCAAGTTGAACGAGACCCGTTAAAGTCGTCCATGGTCCCAGTCTTTATCGGTGCCTTTGCCGATCGACGTATGCGTTTGTTCTTTGGTTAAGAGCAGCACTCGCCTTTCTTCCTGGCAAACTGGGAAGCCAGCAATGATGAAAGTGAAAAGGCAGGCAAGCTGGTGAACTTTGTAGTGATAAACCAGAGACTGGGAACAAAAAGCTGGACAAACACTCGCATAGTCTCAAATAGAGTTCAAACGTCTGAAGTCGTTAGGGTTGACAGAAGGCGTTGTATAACGATCCTTGTTGTTTAATTGTTCTGGAACGCGTTTTATTTCATGCTTAAGGCTTTATTTTAAATGTGTATCGGTTTTATGTATTCCCCATCCATTCTGTAATGCCTTCAGACAGCAAAGGGTACCTGGAAAATTTAAAATAAAGACGGGGCTTCGTTGGGGCACAGTGGCAGAGAAGAATGGCGTGTCTACGCGGCAGCAGCAGGCAGCGCAGCAGCAGCAGGCAGCGGCACAGCAGCAAGCCGGGGCGGACCTGGCAAGCCGGCGGCGCACTAACGTGGTGAAGGAGGTGGACCGCATCAAGAAGCAGAGGGACGAGCGGCGGGCACGGCAGCTGTCCCAGATCGAGGAGAAGCGGGAACGCATGAACGTGGACCCGGGGAACCCCAACTGGGAGTTCCTCTCTATGATCAGGTGAGGCCGGGTGTCTACCAACCTTAAATAGTCGGAATTTTGAAGCATCTGGAAAAGTCGGGAGGGAGGGGGGGGGAATTGTTGGGTACATCGTCTAGAAGTTGGTCAAGTCGGGAAAAAGGGGTGGTGCAGGCAGCTTATTCATTTCATTAATTTATTATACCCTTAAAGTTCATAAGGGGTGGAGACATTGACACAATAACAATAAGCATATTGATATAACAACACAATGAAGCGGGAGGGTGTGGCTTGCGGTGGTGTGGATGGCCTTTTCACGGAGTGACGGTTGCTAGAGACATTGCAAGGCAGCGGAAGCCATCGCCTGATTCGTGATGTTAACGGGAACAGCCCAAATGTTTAATTGCAACTCCATCCTATTTTCTTAATTTGTAGTGGTCCGGGAATTAAATCAAAATATTCTGGGAAATTTTCGAAAACTGGGGTAATTTGAGAGGCAACTTACTAGACACCCTTGGTGAGTTAACTGCCAGGGGCTGCCCCACCACCGCAGGGAGTACCGCTCCCAGCTGGACTTCCGGCCGCTGTCCATGAACGACCCCGCCGAGGTGCACCAGATCTGTGTGGCAGTGCGCAAGCGTCCCCTCAACAAGAAAGGTGGGTCCCCGCCCTTACCGGGAGCAATCTCGCGGGCGACGTTTTCGTGCTGGCGAGATTAGCCAGAGTCTTGGGTGGCGCAGAGCTCGGCCGGAAGGAGGTGGACGTGGTGACGGTGCCCAGCAGGGACGTGATGGTGGTGCACGAGCCGAAGCTGAAGGTGGACCTGACCAAGTTCCTGGAGAACTCGAAGCTTCCGGTTCGACTACGCCTTTGACGACACGGCCAACAACGAGCTGGTCTATAAGTGAGCGGCCTTTATCCCTGCCACTGCAGCCGGCCGTAGGCGCCCCTGAGCCCATTCGTCGCCCCGACAGGTACACGGCCCGGCCCTTGGTCCAGACCATCTTCGACGGGGGCATGGCGACGTGCTTTGCGTACGGCCAGACTGGCAGCGGCAAGACCCACACGATGGGCGGAGACTTCTCGGGTCGCACCCAGGACTGCTCCAAGGGGGTGTACGCCCTGGCGACCAAGGACGTGTTTCGGCTGCTGCGCTCGCCCAAGCACCGGGGGACGCCCTGGCTGTGTCGTGCTCCTTCTTTGAGATCTATTCGGGCAAGGTGTTTGACCTGCTCAATGGCAAGGCCAAGCTGCGGGTACTGGAGGACGGCAAGCAGCAGGTGCAGGTGCTGGGCCTGGTGGAGCGGGAGGTGGACTCAGTGGACGAGGTGCTCAAGCTCATCCACCACGGCAACGGGGTGCGCACCTCGGGACAGACCTCGGCCAACCAGAACTCCTCCCGCTCCCATGCGGTCTTCCAGATCATCCTCAGGTGGGTCCTCTCTAGCATTCGCGGCCGTCCAGACTAGGGGTGCACAACTGCAAGCCGCTTGTTTAGCGGCTTGCGGCCTGGCTCGCGTGCATCACCAGTTTTTCTGCCCGCACCCATTGTTCCACGACTAACAGGCGGGTGCTGCAGTACACGACGTGGGGGTCCCGGCGATCTCCCCAACGCACGTGGAAGCCCTCGGGACATTGGGTGGGGGCTGCTGTCGCCACTACCGTTGATGCTAACTGGCCCTAGCGGGAAGCACTAGGCTATCGGACGCTGACGGCTGGTCCTCGTGCCACTCTGAAGTGCCGGCTTCTGGCGGCCACCAGGAGTGGGCTCCCATACCCTTTCATCATAAAGGCTATCGCCTTCTCCCATCCTGTTTGGACATAAACAATGCCAATTTGAAGCAGAAGCAAAAAATACCAAATGTTTTCCTGCATTTGTTGAAAGTCGTGCGTGGAATACAAGCGCTCCTCCAAAGAAGAGAAAAACTGGCCAGGAGGGCTGGAAATTTAATCGCAAGTGGACGCACGAGTATTTTTTCATTGAGAATGTGTCGAAGTGTATCTGTCTTGTCTGCCTAGAGTCTCTTGCCTTCCTTATGGAGTAGCACCCAGCGCCCCTACGAAACTAAGCTCATCCGCGACTCTGGCACCCTTTTTGGTTCTGAGAGACTAATAAAGTTAGATAATTAAAGAGCAAGTTGCTTGCTGCGCAGCAAATCCTCACAAAAGCAAAAAACAAATCTGAAGCAGCTAAGATGGCTTCTTTCTGGATATCTTACCAGATGGCACGTTCAGGTCTTCCAATAACTGATGGCGACTTAAAAAGAGTGCCTTCTGGTCGCTTCTTGAGAAATGTGCCCAGATAAGTTGGTCTTCCAAAGTCTGAGCTTGTCAAGAATGACTACGGAGACGTGTGCATGATATAGCAGACGACCTATTGAAACTGCTGCAAAAAAGTTGGAATCATTTTGAGCACTACTCCTGCTTTGGATGAGAGCAGACATTGAGGATACTGCTTTACTGCAACTCGGGAACTGGCAGAACTAAGCCACTTCCGAAACCGTTACTCACCTGCCGCCAGTCCCGCGTACGTTCGCTCTTCACTGCCGCTTCTTTCTCTTCAGTCCCGTTCCCCGCGCATCCGCGGGACAGGGCCCGTTCGGTGCCGCGCTATCCCTCACAGCTCAATGCACTGATGGTCTACTGGAGAGGAGATAAACAAGGAACGTTGTCGAAGCTCAAGCTACCCTGGGAAAAACTGAGGGGTATCCACAGATGCATCCCCAGCCATGACGGGAAAATAAACGGAGCCGTTGCTTTGCTACAAGCATACAGCGGCATAGAATTGAAGCAACATCACTGTGTACTGCACCAGGAAGCTCTTCGTGCCAAAGTGAATGTGTCACGAGTTGTGATTTCGGTCTTCAACTTTATACGTGCAGGGGATTGGAGCACAAAGTTTTAAGAGTACCTGCAAGAAATGGAGAACAAGCACATTGACATCCTGTACCACACCAAAGTTTGCTGGCTGAGCAGTGGGAATGTTCAGAGTCGCTTCGCCGCACTCAAGGACTACATCACTGCTTTCTGAGGTGGAAAAGTGAAACAAATACCAGAGCTGGAAGATGAGCAGTGGTCATGGGATCTGGCATTCTTGAGACATTTCGTCACCTGAATGCACTCATCACAACTCTCGAAGGAAAGGACAATCCCATTTTGGACATCGTGAGTACGATCTTCGCAGTTCCGCCTGTTCACATTGCCAGCTTGAAAGTAGAAATTGGGACACTATTCCACCTGTCACTCTTTCCTGCCGGTAAAATCCAGGAGTCGGTAACTGCGACATACGTGCCACATGTTGAGAACCTTCTCTCGGAGTTCCAGCAACGATTCCAAGTTGAGAAAGCAAACCATAACCTTTTTCGCTATCCTTTTTTTTTTCTTCCTGGTTTTTGACGACCTTGATTAGACGGTGCAGCTGGATATCATCGACCTCCAGTTGCTTGCCAGCACTGAAGAGTATCTATCGCAAATCTCAGCTGCTACGTTCCACAAGATTCCTAACAAGCACAAGTACGGAAAGCTGGTGGACCATGCCTTCAAGTGTCGCTTTGGGGAGCACGTATGTGTGCGAGCAGACTTTCTCACTTGTGACACGACAAGAACTGTCTTTGATCTGCCACGACGGACGCAGCATTGCAGAATGTGCTAAAGAAGACGCCAACGAGTGCGATGACTCGGGATATTGGAAGCCTGTTTGCAGCCGAAATGTGTAACACGTCTCGCGCGCAGTTTTCAGTGAACATAACTTTGGCCCGCCTCATTTTTTAGTTGTGCAGCTCTGGTCTAGATGTTCCATGCATCCAAACTCTTTGGCGGCAGACGAGTTGTCGGCGCTTCATTGGCTCCGGCACCCGTCGATCCAATACCAGCTAGAAGATGAGGCCTGCGCCTTTCCCTCCAAACATCACTAGTGGATCCACGCGGCGCAGCACAGTTTGCGTTGGGCAGGGTCTCGCAACGAGCGAAATGCTAGCAGGTGGCGACGGCAAGACTCGATGCGTCGGCCGCTTTGTGGTGCGTCTTGTCGAGGGTCGGCGTGCCTGCTGCTTGGGGCAGGTCGGGCATCCACTAATGATGACGTCGTGTGCAGGCCTTGTCTTCTAGATGGTACTGGTCAGTCGTCCTCGCCCATGACAACGAACGAGGTGTGTGGCATTGCCAGGAAGTGAGCTTGTAGGTTTCCGGACCCCCCTCCCCCCAAAAGAACTTAAAATCTTGGTTATGCAACTGGGTTTCAAGGGTGTTTTCCAGGCTAGTCTCTTGGCCACCCCATGTTCGTTGCCTACGGGGTGTCTGCGCTTGTGTCAAGGCCATTCTCTTGTTTCCCCATGGCTCCTCGGGGTGCGAACTCCCACGCCTCCCTCTGTCCGTGTGCTGCAGGAGGGCCGGGCGCCTGCATGGCAAGTTCTCGCTCATCGACTTGGCGGGCAACGAGCGGGGTGCGGACACGTCGAGCTCCAACCGGCAGACGCGCATGGAAGGTGCAGAGATCAACAAGAGCCTGCTGGCACTCAAGGTGGGCCCCGTCCCCCTCCTGCCCCGTCCCCCTCCTGCCCCGTCCCCCTCAGACACTGAGCCCTCTTTCTCCCCAGGAGTGCATCCGAGCCCTGGGGCGCAGGGGCGCCCACCTACCCTTCCGGGCCAGCAAGCTGACACAGGTGCTCAGGGACTCCTTCATCGGGGAGAACTCCCGCACCTGCATGGTGGGTGTGCCAAAAAAACCACTTGGCTGGGATACCACTCCGACCAATGCTCTCTCCCCCCAGATTGCCATGATCTCCCCGGGGCTCAGCTCCTGCGAGCACTCCCTCAACACCCTCCGCTACGCCGACAGGTCAGCTACGTTTGCTACGTTTTACCCCTCAATCATGTGAAAAAAATTTTTTCTCGCATAGTAACATTCAGTTACGAAAGTAGTTTCTAAGGGTTGTGCAGAAGCTTCTCTAACCGTAGGAAACATTGTAACCTAAAGAAAAGTGCTGGAAACAGCTTGTAACAAATATACATGATAGTCAACCTGTAACAAATGTGTAACTCATCGTAGGTAGCCTCTATACAAACTGGTGCAAGAACGTGTTTGAGGCTTCAATTGCACATATTTTAGCAACAACCATGCTGGGGCTCTTCACGCTTGAAAATATTTGTGCTACTTCAAGTGTGAGTATGAAACTATTCAAGGGAGGTTAAGAAAAGCAGAAGTATTGATGCAAAATATTGTCTTTGCAAAATCCTAATGCCAAATGCTTGCCGAGAACATAAGTATTCCCACATTATTAACAGATAGAGAAAAACACAGTGTGAGAACTACAATAGATCCTTGTAGGGGTGTGCGAATACCGAATAGTAGTTTTCAAATCGAATACCGAATCGAATCAAGAAAAAAAAGCCGAATATTGAATTGATTATTTAATAGTGATTTTATTTGCAGGAATCTTTCAAAGTGAGCGGTGAATGAGATTATTAAATGTGCAGAGTATGCGCCTGGTGCAGAATATGCATCTCGTACGGAACAAAAGCTAAAATGTAAAAAGTTCTGGTGAAAAAGAAAATGCAGCTGCTGTTGGACGTTGGGCACTAAAGATCCAATTTTATGGCGCAAACATAATCTATCTACCCTAAACGTCACAAAAAAGAAATTACAGCCATGCGTGCCTTTTTCTTTGTTAAAAGCACAACCTAACACCACAACTTTTTAAAAAAAATATTTGTATATCTCAGAAAAGGGGCATATTGCGATATTTGGTTTCCATTTTAAGAAAGAAAAAAGGCACGTGGGATTTTATTTCAATTAAATAAACATATATGTGTTAATCTGAGTAAACAGGCTTAAACAATATAATCTAAAGTAAGGAAAAAGAAACGTGGTTAGGTGGCGCAAGTCACCGTCCAACTGCCGCTATGCATCCATTTTTCCGTCTATCTATCCTGTTTTCGAGAGCCTTGATTTAAAAGAGGGAGCAAGCGAAACTGAAAGACTGGAACCACGGAGACTGCTCCAGCGCAGATTGGTCGTAAGTGCGCATGTGTTGTGTTGTCGCGTGGAAAGAAGGCGAGCAAACAGAAGAGTGACGACGCCTGCCCTGCCTGCCCGATCCCGATCGACGCTTTAGTCTTTCTGTCACCTTCTCATTCAAATGCGGCTATCGAACGGCTGGAAACCCTCTCAAATCTAGGCACACTATTTTTCCGTTCCAGTTTCGTTCCGAATCAGAATTTGCGGCTTGCGGTTTCAAAAGGACGACGACTATAACTCGGCTGGTTTCATCGGCGTGGTTAACGTGGTTTTCTTTCTGTGATCGTGCAGTCGCCGATTTCTGTGAGTGCGGCAAGTGCGTTTTACATCGGCGCTTCAATTTGAAACGAAGGGCTTTACTCGTGAAAAGAATTAGGTATGGCGTGGAATTCCGGCTTTCCAACAATTCCTCTCTGGAAGCGGCACAAATGGGATGTTTCAGTTGTGATTCAAGGGTAGATTGTGTGACGATCGTGAGTAAATCTGCGTGCTATAAAGTTTGTGGCGTTCGTTACTTTTCTTTTTTCTAACCGGTGCGTTAGGTTTTTGTGGAATGGTAGGACCAAGAGGTGTTTCTTGCATGGTCTGTAACATCACGGCGCTTACATCGGGAGAAAAAGCTTTTTTTTTTTTTTTTGTGAGCTCTCGCGCCGATTGCGAGTCTTTTGCTTGAATATATTGAATATTCGAGTGACTGAATACTAGGAATTCGATTCGCGAATCGAATTATTCGGGAACTTTTTATTAGATTCGAATTCATATATTCGAGTATTCGCACATCCCTAGTTCGTTCTCCTTTGTTTTCCTCTATTTCTAACATAAAAGCTATTGCACCAGTTTTCTTAGGGGCTGGAGGGTGCAGAGTGCTCAAGTACCACAGCATTCAGAGAATATGTAGCGCTCGCATTCTCAACTTAGCCCATGATAGTTTGAACTAAACAACCGCTGATCTCTTTGAGGAAGCTCTCATTTAGGGGATTTGATTTGGACTGGTAAAGTAAATAGACTTGTTTTGGATTTTACTGACTGCATCTTTGAAACGCTCATAGCTGCCACTATCTGAATTTAGAAGAGCAAAACGGCAAAGTTGCATTTCTGACTGGATCAAAAATATTCCTCCCATTTAATGTGCATTCAAATCACCATATTTTCCGGGCTATAGTCTGCACCTGGGGGTATAGTGCACTAAAATCTTCTCATTCACAGCACACCTTGACAAATGTCTGTTCTTAGCTCACAAAGAAGCTTGTATTATATAGGGTGTCCCAAGTCACCAGGCTCCATCTAATATAGACCATAGAGAGACGCCTGCACGTAGCAATCTAAACATTTCACATAAGGTGTATTTCACAGGTCGGTTTTCTTGTAAAATTGGACAGCGTAACTCCCATCTGTAAAAAATGGGGGCCAAGAAACTTGCTGGGGTCAACAGCGGGCGACGGCACGGACGACAAAGTCGAGTGACGGGGCGCGCTTTGCACTCTTGCGGATAGATGGCGCTACTTCCTTGTAGAGACAGCTCGTGTCTACCTTGGTTTATTAAAATGAACATAATCTTTTTGTAATGTTTCTTTGGTAAAAAAATTAAATGCGGACAATAAAAGCAAAGTTTCATAATGACGGCGCTTTTGCTGTCAACGGATTTCGTCTGCGTGTCGTCTGCTTTCTTTCGCTGGTCGGCTGTACCTTCCGACGCTGCTCCCGATGCCATCTATCAATACAGTAAACTTTCGTTAGTTCGACCTTGGTTAATTCGACTTTTCGTTTAATTCGATCGTGTTCAAAAGTCCCGGCGAGCGCCCATACATTTCTATGGGAGGAAAAGTTTGGTAGTTCGAACTCGGGAAGACTCCGCATCGGATAATTCATCCTGACCGAATGTGCGCGGGCTCACATTGCACGGCACCATGGCAGAAAAACCACCAACGTACGGCGAGACACGGGCCCTTTGCTGCAAAGCAGAACGTGCGCAAATATGCGCCTGCTCCTCTACACCGTTGAGATGGACCGTAGTGAATGACACGAGCCAGTGCAACCAATCTGGCGTGGAGTAGCGCGGAGAACATGGCACGTGGTCGGGCGTGCACGAGCCTGCGCACTAGGCAACGCGCGCCCTCATATCAGTTTTTTTTTTTTTTGTAGCGTTGTGTGCGTTGCGGATTGGAAAACGTAAATTCTTTTTCCTCTCTTTTTTTTTTTGTTGATTGTCTGGTTGCTTGGCGCTGAAGTCGGCTCTAAGCTTTCTCAGCGAGCGCTCTCAAAGCGCTTCTCTGTAGCATCGTGTGCGGTCCATCTGAAAGTCGGAAAACGCAAATTCTCTTTTTTTTTTAATTATTATTATTATTATTATGTTTTTTTTTTTGAGTTGGCTTTGGTTTGGCGTTAAAGTCACCTCGTAAAACTTGCTTTTTCGTTGTTCTTTGTAGTGCGCGATTTTTTATTTTTTTTTTTGACGTGAGGTTTAGTTAGTTTTTTTGAAGCCTGCTTTTGGGCACGAGTTTTAAGTGCAGACGGCAGGAGACCATCCATGAGTACTTTGGACAATAAAAGAAAGTGTAATTTTAATCGTTTTTCTGTCCTTTTTTTAATTCGATCATTCGGATAATTCGGCCAAATTTCAAGGTCCCATCGAGGTCGAATTAACGAAGTTTACTGTACACACGTAAACGCACCCCGCTACTGACCCCCTGTCGTGCGTCGCTGCCCGCCGTCGACCCTAGAAAGTTTCTTGGCCCTATTTTTTACAGAAAGGAAGCTACATTTTACAATTTTACAAGAAAAAAACCGACCTGCTAAATACACCTTTGACGGAAAGTTAGATTGCTACATGCAGGAGTCCATTTTCACAGTCCATTTTAGATCGGAGCCTGGTGACTTTGGACACCCCATACATCATTAGCTCTTTCCTGACAATGGGTAAAGAAGCAATTTTCAGAGGATCCGTGCAAACTTTTATTTTCCTAACTAAAGAAATGGGTTGGTATAATGTAGAAAAAAAATTTAATCTCTTGAAAATGTGATGTATGTGCGGAAGGCGTATAAACGCCGAAACTTCTACAGCTATATCGAATTAAACGACAAATGAGAAATTGGGATTATAGAAATTGCGCCCCACAGCCATGGCTATTACTTCTGGAAGTTGGTGTTCTCTAACCCACGTAGTCTATTTTTGGTTCATCGGAGAGCTAGCCTCCGTAACACGTGTGCCCCTTTGGAGGCCCCTTGCAGCCCCTTTGGAGGGCGCATAGGTGGGCGTCTGTAGACCACCCAATGCCGGCGAGTGTGCAGTGTGGTGGTATGCTCTGGCGTTCTCCCCTTCTAATGCCTCGGTCTTGATGGCTGCGAAGCGATAAGGTGTGCCTTCTGGTGCCGTGGGTGACGCCCGACGTGTCTCCAGGGTGAAGGAGCTGGGCGTGGAGGACGGCCCCGAGGCCCACCGGGCCCCCAACGAGGACGAGGAGATGGCACCCTCCAGCGACGAGGAGGAGCACCAGCTAGCAGCGCCACCCGCAGACGTGAGGATGCATCCTCTGTGTCCAGCCGCCCCCGCTCGTTCCTGCGGAGGCTCCGAGCGGAGCCTCGATTTATCCACTTTCCTTCCGTTGGTGGCGAGTCGTTTTCTCAGTGACCGTTTCCCTGTTGCTCCGGTCTCTGGAAGGTGCTGGCATGTGCCGCACCCTTCGAGTCGGGCGACGCAAGGTTTCAAAAGGTGCAATTGCATCCCTCTAGAGTCTGTCTCACGGGACGGGGTGGGATGGTACCGACAGTTTACATGTGCGCTTGGTTTTTGTCTTTGCCCGTTTTCTGCATGCACGATTAAGAATGTAAAATCGAGGCACGCGAAAGAACTGACTAAAACAAAATGAACCCGTCGATATAATTTTTGCACTCGTATTTTGTGGGACGGTTTGAATGGTGCGAGCAGCACTGCGGTCGTATAAGGCGAATGAGCGTTCCACAATGGTTCTTTCGCGCATCGAAGCGCGAGGAGGGGCACACCAATTGGAGGGCAACGCGGAGGACGCGGGGGAACGCGCCACGACGAGTCGACCAAGTGCATCCAGTCATTGGGTGGAGGTCGAGGGGAAAAAAGAAAAGCATGTGGTGAATTTGGCGGGTAAACAAACGCACGAGGTGTGCAAGGAGCATACAAACTTGCACCACGCATAGCAAAAACAAACAAAGGTGCTAATGGGGTAAAGGCGGTTGGCGCGAACGGGACATCTGCACTTTTTTGCATTCTTCACGAACGTGCTGTGGGTCGACGTAAAGCGGGGGAAACAGATAGTTCGTTCTTGTTCGCCATGTCTCGCATCCAGGCGTGCTCCTGGCTCACTCTATCCTACGTGCTTCCAGTCAATGTGTTGTGGGGGCAACCCCGGTTCAATTAAGTTTGTTAAATCGGGACTTGATTTAGAGATTGGGAGTGAGAATATGGCTAGCGGATTCTTTGCCAGATTTGTGGACTCGGGTGGACCTTTTGCTTGGTGTGCAGGACGTGGAGATGTCCGGGGAGCTGTACAACGAGGCAGTGTCCCACCTCCAGGAGATGGAGGAAGAGGTCCTGGATCTGCACAAGACCGTCGTCGAGGTGGGTCACTGAGGCCCTTTCGTTGCTCCCCGTTACAACTCAAAGTTTGCGAGATGGCAATACGGGGTCTTTGCATTTCGAGTGCACTTTTCCGGAACTTGGATTGCCAGCCCTTGCACCGCCGTCTGCTTGTCATTTGGTTCGGAGATCTGCCGACGACGTAAAGTGCAGGCCTCATCTCCCGGGTGGCATTGACGGGCCACGGTATGCCCGCGGCAGCTGTCTGGATTTTGTGCTGTTGCGTTTGTAGACTCTTGGCAGGGTGTGCCCATACTCTCCATGCCCTGTAGTCACATTTTGCCGTTGCCATGTGGCAGATTTTTAACGCGGAATATGTTATATGGGTCGTTTTTTTACAAGAAAAATTGTAATGAACGTACAACATGGTAAAAGCACTACTTAAAAAAAATTTCGAAAACGTAGAGAAAGATTTTATTGGGGTTTGCACCTGGGTCAGTGCGGCGGGAGTAGGATGCTATAGCCACCGGCTTGCGTAGCCCGGCTACTCTGGAAGCAGTACGCTCCCGGAAAAACGTGCCCACGAGAGCAGGGAGACGTCGTACCATGTGGTGGTTGTTTGTGTGGGACAAATTCTGTAGTCCCTGGCCAGCACGATCAAGGTTGTGCGGATTTTTTTTTTCTTCTCGACAACACTTGCATGAAGTTGCGTGGTTTCCCCTTGGCAGGCGAGCCACAACTGGCTCCAGCGGGACATGGAGCAGCTCGCCATGACCAACGACGTGGACTACGATTTGGATGTCTACGTGCAGAAGCTCAAGGACCTGCTCTGCGAGAAGATCGAAGTCCTCAACAAGTTCAAAGGTGGGAGGACGCCCTCTGTCCCAGTCATGCAGCCCCGGCTCCTAGACGTTTCAGGGGTTTTGTATGCAGTGCCCGGGTCGGTCAGCCTACTTGGCCCAATTACGGTGCCTGCAACGTGTCGTGGACTGGTGTGTATAGTCAGCTGCAACTCAAAAAGGTAGGGCGAGGGTAAGACGGGCCGGGGAGGAGAAAGCAGAGGAAACGCTAAAGAGGTTTCCCCCTCTCTTCTCCAGCGTTCTGTCTACTTCCTCTTCCCCAGCTTGTCTTACCCTCGCCCTACCTTCTTAAGTTGCAGCGAACTATAGTGTCCTATCCCACCTCTACGTCTGAAGTGGTCCCAATGTTGCAAAATCGGTGTCTCAAAAGCCGGAGTGTCATGCTGTTGGGTTTTGCAATCCTGGTGGTTGGGCACAGAACTTCCAGAAAAAGAGCATAAGGGAACACGCTGTCATCGCAGTGTTCAAGCTCCAGTTTGCCGAAGCTATTGTGGACTCTCGAGCTGCAGAATGATTTGCGGCGGAGCACATGCCTCCCACGTCCACCACCCCTGTTGCGACGCAGTTAGGATTGTGGCCAGCGACAAAGTGACATTCCTAAGCCGTCGGGCGGAAATCGAGGAAACCCATTTCTGGGACATGTTCTAGGCACGTAGCCGAATTGCCTCGGAAATGCACTTTAACAACAGTCACGACTGGTTTGCTCAGAGATTAGTAAATTAGAATTGCAGATGCACGAAAAATTGTTAGTTTCAACTATATATTAATTTTAGAATGTGGAGAAATTGCTTTACAATCATTCTTTTTTTTAAAGTTACCAGGTTTTGGGGTGTTAATTTGATCACACTTTTCTGCCCAGAGATGTTTGTCTGTTCCTTGTCAGACTCTTGAGAATTCAGTATATGGCATTTTACATTCGTCGCATTTTTTGCCTTTGCTCCCATATCTTGCCATTAGTGATCGGGGAAACCCTTGAGTTGAGGGTCTGACGAGAGTCTGTTGTTTCGACAATTTTCGCCATCTCCAAGATTGTTAGTGTCTTTTATTGTGGCAGCTCAAAGCACGAATGATGGTGATGGCCACTGAAATCGTCTAATGTAGGTACCACCATCTCTTAAAGGGCAACAGAACTCCCAAAAATCTGCTTGTTAAAGGAGCTGTGCAACGATTTTTAACGTTGAAAGGATTGGCATCTTCTACTTTTGAAATTGTCCACCTTGTCACAAATGACAGAAAACACACCTCCTTTCATCGAAATGTTGAGATTCCGCCGCGTAATAGCGAGGCAAAAATGAGAATATTCTCCGACCTGCAGCCGCGAGCGGCGGCCATGAGAAACACGCGGCATGACGTCAATGGGGGGTCTTGTAGAAAGATAGCAAGTTGTGCGAATACCTGCTCGATAAAAGGTAACTTTTCTATAAATCTTGTCGTTCCAACATAAATATAAATGCGTCAAAAACCTGGTAACATCGACAACTTTTACTGTACGGAGTTTTAGTGGCGCCATCTATTCTAGGTCCACAAAACCGTCAGCTCTATCTGCTACCGCGAACAGCCGCCAGAAGCCGGAGGGGGACGGGGCCGGACGGGCATGGCCGGACCCGGATGAGGCTTTCCTCCTTTCACCATATTGTTCACGCTGCGTCCGCCAGCACGTGGTCACGCGATCGTGAGCGGATGAGTTCTCGCTGCTCAATGATGGCCCTAGAGAGAGAACTTTACCGGAACCCCGAGCCTACCCCATCGACGTCACTGCGCACGTGACCCGGAAGGCGATGTACGAGTTGAGAGGCGGCAAAAACCTGGATCTTTTTAGTTTTTTTTTAAATAAAAATTAGGGTATTCAGGCAAAATCTGTTTTCTGTAGTTCACTTGAAAAGTGTCAGGCATCAACTTCCACAATTATTTAAGCAAAGCCCTGAAATTGTTGCACAGCTTCTTTAAAGGCTTGAATACCGTAGGTAAATTTGTCATAACATATACTTTCACTCAAAAGAAATTTTAGAGCAATCTTTTTGTCGCTCTGACTTTTGGGCACGTCGACCCAAATTGAAAGCGTTTCAGAATCTGTCCTAGAGATACTACACTTGATAAGTTTAAATGTCTGATTGCAGACGTATACCACAAAAATATTTGCCAAAAAAAATTGCTGCAACATTTATGTTATGAGCCTCGTTTTGAGTGAAAGGTGATCCCAAAACATGCTTCTATTTTAGCATGCAAGCCTGAAATCAAAGCATGTTGCACCACTCAAAATGGGTCTCTCATTCTTGATGTTTTTTCTCAAATGCTTTGTGATGCAAATCTTCTATCCAAGCTCTTAAATAAAAACAAACTTTCGTTTTTTTTTAGTTATTCTAGAAACAGTTGAAATGTGTGGCGATGCTGTTTTCAAAGTGCACATCACAATGGCCCAATTTTCGTCCTTTCCATCCCGTCAGTGGAAGGCACTCTCCTTGTGCGGGGCATTTGCCGCTCTCCATAAGTTTGCAGAAGGGCAATGGTGTATTGTTCCCTGTTGCTGACCATAAAACAAGGCTATAGGGTGGCGAATCGTAGCTGTAATTTATGTTTTGCATTACTAAGGCTAAAATGTAAGTATGATTTGGTCAAGTAATGAGTTAGTACTCGAAGTAACTCTTTTCAGAATTCAGTGATTGTAATTTACAGTGACTTTTCAGAATTCAGTGCTACCTGGTGGCTCAAGAAACACATTCACTACCTGCAAACGAATGGCGGTTTCATTGGGCACAGACGTTGGCATAAGACACTGGCGATCCAATTGAATTTCTGCCATCAAAAGGCCACACTCCAAAATAAATGCTTAACAGCCGTCATATTGGTTGTATCTAAGTTGTGCGTCATGTTGTACGGACGTCTCGAACTTGCGAGTTTCAGTATCCTCCAGTTCGTTGTATTCAACTTTTCTTTTCATCGGCCTCAAAAAGGCTGTTATTAGTTTGGCACGGATGCCATACGCCGAGATGACGGTGATCAGTTGCCAGTCTGAATTTCGAAAAGGGTCTAATCCATTGCTTTAATTGAGCGACCCCTTCTTGATGTGGCTTTGTTCCCTTGTGGCGTTTCAGAGAAAGTGGAGGGCTTCCAGCAGCAGCTGGCGGAGGAGGAGCTCATGAGCATGAACATCAAGGCCCCCAAGTGAAGAAGCCCCCCTTTGTACATACATTCCCTACGCACGTTTCCCCCTTTTTATCCCTAGGACTGCTTCACACCCCACATGCATGTACATAGCCACCAGGATAGGCTGCCCCCTTTCCCTGCTGTGGGGACGCGAAGCTACTGCAATTTTAGAAATAAATTTGTTCTGGGCCTCCGCATCTGGTGTCTCCTGCCCGCCGGGGTGCAGTGTGGGTTTTTATCCGAGCTCGAGGTAGTAAGAGAGAAGAAATTGAGCCACCTCCAGGATGAATGGTGTGTACGGAGAAACGGCCCTGCAAATACCCTGTGCCGCACGGTGCAATGTGGGATTTTTCGGAAAGGTCTATTGACAACGCTGGAATCTCAAAGGCCAATGACCTGTCTTCCAATCACTGCTGTGAAGTGAATGGAACTTGAGGAAACTAAAAATGAAGTTTCGCTCTAAAGAATCGACAGTTGGGCTAGTTGGTAAACGTTCATATCAAAAACGGCGCGAAACACGAGGATGTGGTAGTGCTTTGTCCTGTATGTGTTTCTCTCCTCTTCGTCCTTGTTTTTCGCACTGTTTCTCATCATGAGGTTTGGCTACGACTGTGCTTGAGCACGGCTGTTGAGAAGCATCTATAAGGGTCTTCTCAGCGTGTTGTAAAACAACGAAATCAGAGTGGGACGGAGATTTAAGACCTAAAAAATATTGGTTGGAATTCAGCAATTGAGGTTTTGTAAAGGGAAGAGGAACAATCAAGTAAATCCAAACTGTGCAAATCTAAAATCTGCAGTTTCAAATGGCACATGACACGAAAACTGACCCGTGCTCTTTGCCGGTGGGAAGAGTGCTTTTCCTCAAAGCGCTTCGAAGAGTTCACCTTGATGCAATCTTACCTCTGTGCTCTGCAAGTGTTGTCACGGGAGTCTGTGCGTCTCGGTGCACCTATGTCTCGCTGGGGAACTCGCTCAATGGAGCTGCCCGCAGCAAAGAGTTTTGAAATGTTCCTTGGATCTCTCCGAAAACATTGGTCCGACTGCGGAGTCATTCACCTGTGTTGGGGGTGGGCTACTTTCTGTGGCAATGCAGCCAAACCCACAAGTGCCCGTGTGTTTGCATGCCTTGAACGCCGATAAAAGCTGTGCATGTGTGCTGTTCACTTCTAAAGTGCCAGAGATAGTTTGCCCTGAGCATAGCCTTTGGGGCCACCCACCCAAGGCTGTTGTAGTGTGTGCAAACTTCCAAAAGGGCAAGTGGTGGCACCCCTGCCGAGATGGAAGTTCCAGCTGGCAAACAAATTCTCCAAGCATGAGGTGGCTGGTAGAGAGGCTGCCAAAATCGGGTGATGTGGTTCTTCTAGTTTAACAGATCTAGGTCTTTCAAACTCCAGTGTTCTAGTAAGTGGTTTCTCCTTGCTTTTTATCTAGACTGATGCAACAATTAATGTTAAAAAAATGGGCTGACCATTCCTTCTAACACCTTGAAGTATTGAACTGCCATCGAAATGCCAAATGGTTAGAGTGGCACATCTACAGCTAAGGATCTATTTTGTGGACCTTGTGGCACATTGGTCCTTCAAAGGGACTGTCAAGACTGCACTAATTTTTAATGCGAATAGCATTCTTTGGATACTTCACGCACTTTTCGTCTATGTATCTATACTTCGTTTCAGCTTGGGTCCAGACGCAGCCGATGCTACGAGCGCGAGCGTGTGGCCCTAAACAGTGCTTGCATTGCACGAGCGCGCGTGCTTGGCAGGGACGCTGAAAGCCCGGAGCTCGCGCTTGTAGCATCGCCTGCGTCTGGACCCAAGCTGAAACGAAGTATATCTATCTATCTATCTACCTGGCATCTAACCTCTTACGCCGCGGGTCGATAAATAAATAAAAAAGACCGGCGCCGGCTGGGATTCGAACCGTTGACCCTTTGATCAGCAGGCAGACGCGCTAACCACAGAGCTATGAAGGCAGTCATTCAACGCACTCTAAACGCTGTCACAGCTACCGGTGCGCGCGCGTTCCATGCACGAGGGCTAGCTCACCCTCTCCCTCTAGCTCACCCTCTCCCGCGCTCGGGAGACCTCTAGCTCAGCCTCACGAGGAGCGGAATGAGCCAATGAGCCCTCGTGCATGGAACGCGCGCGCACCGGTAGCTGTGACAGCGCTGTAAGCGCGTCCTATCGTAAAGATATAAATAACCGTTTAGAGTACCGTTGGTTGAGACGCCAGAAAGTCTGGTCGGTACCATTTTGAGTGTTTGTGCGTATGGCGCGTGCTTTGCTCGCCTTCCTAAGTGACACAAACGCACGTGCTGGGCTGCGGAGATCGTGCGCAGGGCTGTGAAAGTGTCAACAAATTTAGAATCGCCTCAAGAGTGGGCTGGCGTATCTAGAGTGTGCCGGCCACCTGACGAACGCGCATAACTCCGCACCGTTTGATGCTATTCGCATTAACGTAGATAA
Source organism: Ixodes ricinus (assembly GCA_037355805.1). Classification (NCBI taxonomy): domain Eukaryota; kingdom Metazoa; phylum Arthropoda; class Arachnida; order Ixodida; family Ixodidae; genus Ixodes; species Ixodes ricinus. Next base: position 8,797 of record JAZHYW010025236.1, on the reverse strand, counting down.
TCATTCCCAAAGGATGGGTTCTGCTGATTTTTAGATTAAAAAGTAAATTAGAGCGTGCAATTTAAAAAAAAAAGAAACACTTCCTAGGGACTTGAGCCTAGTTTGCAACAAAGCGTAAAAGGATGTGGCCACTGCACGTTTATTTTCAAAACTGAAGGGAGTGAAATTAAAACTTAAGCAAATTTTATTTCCTTTTACTGCTTCCACCTGTTCTTTCAATGCGACAAACATCACAATGACACAGAAAGCAGATATGAGAGTCCCAGAAACAAAAAAGCTGAATATTGGTCCACTAGGCCCAAGGGCACCCACATGGTAAATCGTAGTGTGATGTGCTAAAGAACCAATTTATGCAGTACCTTCAAAGGGCCACTGCACAGTCGGGCTGCAGCTTCGAGTTGCCAGTTTACTAAATGTCAGTTTTCCCTTCAAACCCCCTTCAAAGGAAATCCCTGAAGTAAAAGACTAAGCTTACATGATTGTGATCAAACTGGGTGGCATAGCGATTGAGGCAAAACGATCCCGGGTAGTCGGAGCCGTAGGAATGGCGAGTAATCGTGATAGTTTGCTCGGTCGCGATTATTCGCGGAGAATATATTTGCAACTCGTCGCAGACATGCAAAAATGAAGCACCGATGCCGAGGCGTGCATGTGCCGACGCCGTCGTCTTTCCGGCCAGGAGTGCCAGGGCTGGCTCTAGAGGCTCGGAGCACATCTGAAGCAGGGGGGTACAGACAAGCAGAATGCGGCAAATCGTAGGCGCTGACATGGGTGATCCCGATAGAATGCGACAAAAGGGCAGAGAAAAAGAAGACAATAGGTTAGGTGTGTTCGTCTTGCCACGACGATTTGAAGTTGTTTGAGCACTCGTCAACTTTATTTATTTTTATGCAGTGAGCAACACCGGTGTTTTTTTACTACAAAAAGCTAGAGAAACGATAGGTACAGATTTTGCGAGTGATATTTTCCCACTTCTTTGCGTATAGTGTTGCCAGTGGTCCGGGGTAAAGCGCTGGATGTCCCGACTTATCCAAGTACCGCCACCGTTTGATCGCGCCATGGAAGCTCCTATTGGATGCCGGCGACGCGTTGCCATTTTTGGCTCGTGGTGCATCCCACATCCAGACGCGCACGCTCCTAATAGTCTGATGTGGCTGCCGGTAACGTGCCGTCGTTTGCGAGTGTACTCCTCTTGGTCTACTGTAGATGCAGGCGCCACGCCAAACTGGATTGGCAACACCGCTCCGCCATTATTGGCTCAAGTACGTTCCATCATGCACCAGCTTGGCAGTACTCTTTCATAAAATCCATCCAGCGCTTTAGTCCGGTGCCGTAAGGACCACCCACGCCCTGCCATTCCGAAGCGACCGCAATGCCCGAAGCCCTTCCCTCCAGACCACTGTATTATCTCTATGGTCCAAAGGAAGAGGAAGCGACGCCGGGCAGACACCCCGTTAGCATACTAGACTTTTTATTTGGCAACGTGAGTTAGTTTCTTGCGCGTCCGTCGAGAGGCGGCCCACGTGGGCGGCCGGGTGGGACGCAGCGGGGGCTATGTACATCTGTCGCGAAATAAATAGCAATAAATAGGGGAGCCGCTAGAGGTCCTCAATGGCCCCCGTCTGCAGGAAGCGGTGGCCCAGCAGCTCCTCGGCCGTGGGGCGCTCCGAGGGGCTCCTGCACAATGGGCGTGCCCCCGTTAGAACGCTGCACGGCGTGCCCTCACTAGTATGGTGCCTAAAACAAGTCTCCAACTGGTGCGTTTGCCGCGTCCCAAAAGCTGGTTCCTCGATTTCGCCCGACGATGTAGTAAATGTGTCGGATGCCTGTTCTGCGGCAGGTCACCCTGCAGCTTGAAAGCCCTCGGAAGCTTTGACAGTTGGGGCGCAGCGACGAAGGCGACGCTTGCTTGTGCTTTTTGTCGCGACTTCTACGACTGACCGCCACGATTGTGACGTCCGACAGCAAGACAATCCGGTTCTTGCGACATCGTTTGTGGCTGCTTTGGGACCGCTTTCGATGTGTGGGCAGAATAAGAAGCTAAACGCACCAGTCGTAAAAGCATTCCAGGTACTGTGGCGAAACGGGAATCGCCAGTCGTGAGGTGGTCTCTCGGACAAAGAACCGCCACCACGCGCGGCGTCGGTTTGAGGGCACTGGGGACTCTGGGCTACAAAGTTGCTGAATCCTGCCAGCGGCATTGCCTCCCCTGCCTACTAGCAGGACACGTACAGATTAACATACAACCAAACCCTCGCACAGTGATGGAAGTGGGATTTGATCCTTTTGTAGCAGGCTCTGTAGAAGGCAAAGCATTGGTTTGAGGCAGTCACTGCTACTTTTAGAGAAGATGCCAACATCTGTTAGCACATCACTTCAAAGGAAAAAGGGATTGCATCGCTAAATGAGTTCATCTTTGATAATGACTGAGGGTCCTTCTTTGGTACTGGAGCATATTACTTGTTACACTTTGTAATAGGAATAGATAGGGCACCAAAGGAATACAGAGCGTTCTTTTTAGAAATAAGGCTCTAATCAGAGAAGGTTTTATTTAAAATGGGTACTAAAAATTGATGAAAAATGAATCGTAGCACAGCACTTCAGTTGGGACAAAGCTTCTCTCCCCTTGCACTTTCACAGCCGGTAGTTTATTTAGCCTCTATATACAAGTTCCAAAAACCAGCTTGTCTATCACAGTGGTGGAACTGCCGCGCCATTCGCGCCAAACTGCGCCAGAACGAATAACCTGCTACCTGCTGCTCCAAAGGCTGTATTTGTTCACCATTTGCGCCATACCTGTGCCAAAAGGGAGCTTTTCTCGAAAAGGAAACAAAGTGTCTGGCACGTGGCATTGTTGGCAATGCCACTGAAAATTTAGACTGTTTTCTCGGACGCCTAAGTACTGTGCACGAGGAGTAGAGTTGTGAGAATATTCGCATTTTCGAATAGTCGTTTCAAAAAGCTTGAGGTACACCTAAGCATTTCTTACGAGTCATGAATGCAAAAGCATGCAAGCCGCTCGTCTGCTCTCTTTGTCGTCTGCTCGTCCGCTCCCTTTTTCGTCTGCTGCGTACTAGCGCGCGCACGCTTCGGGATCTCGGAGGCCATGGCGCAGCGGCCAATGAGAGCCCCGTCGACGCGCGCCAGCCAATGAAAACTGAAGGCGAATCGCTCCTATTGGGATCGCGGAAACCAGGAGCCCTTTTCGCGCTTCGAACTGATGACGTCAGCTCGCTCCATGAGACAGTTAATGCTTTCACATTAGTAATACGTTATTTGATATTCGCTTCAAAATGAACTGTGGTATTCATACTTCTCGTAGTGTTGATCGCGGCAGGTTAGCCCCCTTGAGTGCGCTTCTCCCCACGCACTGGTGCACTGCGGAGAAGCAATACTCGCGAAGGTGACACCGCGATCTCGCAACTCCCTTCGCCGCAGCGTTTAGGCAAAAAACACCTTCAAAGCGATATGGTGCACGCACGCGCCTGATAAACTAAAAATAAATAAAAGGAAACATTGTGATTGTTTATAATTATATTTTTAACTGCAGCTATTATGCCAGGATATATGTTAGGCAGCGATGTTCTAACAACCTGTGCCCTTTATTCAGGCTCTTTTTCTTTTTAATTCAGAATCTAAGAAAATATTTGCATATATAAAGAAGATCTATAAATCCCTTCGCACGTTCAGCTGAATTTTCGTTTGAGCACAGTGTAACATAGTGAAAGGTGCAGCAACTATTAAATATTCAGTTAAAAAATATTCAGCCAAAACCACTATTCATATTTAACTTTGCTTTGAACCCAAAATCCATTATTTTGCACATGCCTAACAAAGAGTTATCGTTTTTTGTGTGAAAGGTTCTTACATCGATCGCAATGAATAGCTAGCGCTATTCATTGTGATCGGTTAGAGTAGCTATGTGTTACGCTTAGCTGCTCTGAACGGTAGCTGGTGGAATACAAGCGAGAGCAGCGTGAGGCATATTCAACTCAAAAGTGTCCGTTTGATGTCGAACTTGCAACAATTACGTCACCGTGGTACAAACCCTACAAAGACAAAAACATCTTTTTACGTCAAACACAGACCGAAGACGCCATCGGTACTCCTAATAGGTTAGTTGAGACATCTGCAAAATTACCCGCGTATGATTGTTCAATAAATAAATAAATAAATATCTGTAGCAGTCGGTTCCTCCTTCTCGCAGTTCGTAATTCAAACGGTTGGAAACCCTCTCAAATCTAGGCACACTATTTTTCTGTTCCGTTCCGTTCCAAATCAGAATTTGCGGCTTGCGGTTCCGAAAGAACGACGACGACAACTCGGCTGGTTTCGTCAGCGTGGTTATTGTGGTTTTCTTTTCGTGATCTTGCAGTCGTCGATTTCTGTGAGTGTGGCAAGTGTGTTCTACATCAGCGCTTCAATTTGAAACGAGGGGCTTTACTCATGAAAAGAATTAGGCATGGCGTGGAATTCCGGCCTCCCAATTCCTCTCTGGAAACAGCGCAAACGGGATGTTTCGGTTGTGATTCAAGGTTAGATTGCGTCACGATCGTGAGTAAATCTGCGTGCTATAAAGTTTGTGGCGTTCATACTTTTCTTTTTTTCTAACCTGTGCGTTAGATTTTTTGTGGAATGGTAAGACCAGAGGTGTTTCTCGCATGGTCTGTCGAACATCACGGCGCTGAAAAAAATGTTACTGAACCTATCGCGCTAACTCAGGCGCTTGCTCCGTGCCAGCCGCTGCAACTAGCACTCCCGTGCAAGGCAGTGAAGCTCGATGCGTGCTGGTGAGAGGCGGTAGGAGGCAATGTACCAGACATGTTCATCTCATCAGGAGTACAAGACCCTGGTTCTGTCTTATCACAGTAGCTGCCATCCTACAATTTGGCAATGTTTTCTCGCAACTTTTAGCTCCTCGCATCGTCGACATAGTCTGGAAATTTAGACGATGTCGGCGATCAATCCGCCAACGCATCAAACAACCAGTGCGGTTGGTTGATCTCAATACTTTGTTTCACCTTTAAATTGAAGCGCAGCTGCTGCGTCCATCTTCCTGTGCATGGTCTTCCATCGACTAAACGAAACAAGTGCAGCGAATGTCTCGTGACTTGCGCTTTTAGTGGGTGTTTGTGGTTGTGTTCGAGTACCATTTTCCTTTCCTTCTACTTCTCTAAATATTAGAGCTGACCAATAACTTTTTTCTTTTGCTTTGCCCATTGTGGCGCAGGTGTGCGCAATTCTTAGCAAAAATGTCACTTTGGAGCAAGATGTAGCCGACTTTCATTCACGGTGCAATTTGACGCAAATGGCGCAGCACTTCCATCACTGCTTGCGAGGAGGCTGGCTGTACGGTGTACGTTTTGGTCCTTTCAAATCTAGGAAGGTTCGAAAGGGTTGTTCCGAACCGGCCGCAACAAGATCGCAATGGCACGTCGTCGTACTCAAAGCGTTCCTCGCCGATATAAGCATTTATGGCACTGTGCATGCAATCAACTTATCATTCTGGCTACCTCCACGTATCTCTTACAATTATATCGTTCTTTGTGCACATTTCATGAAATGAAGCTATTTTTCAATGCCGCTAAGCATTCACGTCTTGAGCGGTGGCTGTGAAAGGGACGCGCTTGTTACGCCGGCGTGCAGATCACTAAACCCTTGGTATGCAAGAAACGTCTTTATAAAGCAACCTGTCGCCGCGAATTTCGATCGGCTCACCGAGACTAAAGAAGTCGAGGGCAAGCTGCTCATTCTGCAGATCAAAATGGCGAACATGAGGGGACCTTGTTGCTACTTTCCCAAGATCCAGCGACTTTAAGGGTTACGAGCACTCGAGAGGCGGCCCCCGACAAAAGGGAAGACGTACAGGAGGACATTGATCCTGTGTGCAAGGCATGCATTGCGGGCACGTTATTGACCACACATATGCTCTGAAACTGCAAGAGCCTAGAGTAGGGGTTGGCAACCTTTTGCTGCAGCGGGTCGAATTGTCGCAAACCGGAGACAGAGTGGGCCAAATGAAAATTTGGTGGTGTAGGTGGAGTGGGCAGGAGGCGATCAGCTCACGAAAATAACAGATAAAATGCAAGGCGAACTGTTATGCTCAGTGCTGGAGGCTATATTTTGCGTGCCTCTTGAAGCTGCAGGTTCTGCCTCAGTCGTTTTCGCGGGGCCACACGGTTCCTATTCCAAAGTCCAATGACCGAGACAAACTGAAAACCACTGAGGGTTACCGTCCAATTTCTCTTTGTAATATGGAATATAAGATTTTCTTGAACTTCTGACCAGTCGCTTGGTCAAAATCCTTGTAGCAAGCCCCCGAGTGCGACAAAAACTCTTGAAATTGACAATGGCTTGAACCCCGATTCCGACCAAAAAGTATGCTAAATACAACAACCTTAATTATTGATTTCCAATGAATCACTGTAGTGCACAACAATTACTAATGGATTATAAGGTGATATGGTGGGCCACCTTAGAGCCAATACGTCCAATTATACCAGGTTTACAACCAACATTACTTCTTCCGCTATAAGTCCTGGTGCGTGTGCCTGTTTGGAAGGGGAGAGGCTGCATTATATACCCTCGCAGGCTGCCTAGGGGATTTGCAACAAGATGCATGGGACTTACTATCAAGCAAGACAAGGCCAGAGCAGCTGGGAGACCAGCACAGGAAGCAAATTATGGATTCCCTGACACATTGTATCATATAATGAAATAATAACATCCCACCCCCTTCCCTACAGCCCACAACGCCAATTCCCTAGGGACAACCAAGCCATAGAAGCAAATACACGTGTACCATCAATCAACCCGACGGCTTGGTACAGTACCTTTTGAGGCAGGCGAGGATGAAGTCCCGGGCGTCGGCTCCGAGCTGGTCCGGGAACTTTGGGTCGCTGGTGCCCTGGCCAATGGCAAAGGCCGCAGCCAGGGGCGAGAGCTCGTACCAGGGGGCTTGGTCTGGAACATCTCGATGACGGTGCAGCCCACGCTCCTGCGAGGGAAGGGGGCTCGGTACGCGTGGAAATGGCACCTCGAACGCGTCTTCCACTGGTGTGTTTACTGCGTCCAAAAAAGTGGTCCCTCGATTTCCGCCCGGTGACGTCATAGGAGCGTCGTGCTCCTATGACTTCATAGCAGCAACGCTAGACACACCAGTCGGAGACGCGTTGTAGCCATTGTAGCGGAGGGCGGGGCACCCACCAGACATCCGACCGGTGCGAGCACTCTTGCTGGCAGATGACCTCGGGGGCCATCCAGTACGGGGTGCCCCGGGCGCTGGCCACCAGGGCCTCGCAGTCGGCCGACGACGGCTCGAAGGTGGCGCACCCAAAGTCGATCAGCTTGATGGTGCCGCTGCCCGGACACACCATCACGTTGTTGCCCTGCGAGCGAACCTCTTGCTAGTCCCTCGCCCTTCCTTCGTCTCTCTTCTTCACTTTCTCTAGTGTTGTCTCCTGCACTCTGGAGCTTCCTTCGAGGCAACGATTCTTAGACCTTAGATGCACCAGGCATTCAGGTAGCTTGTCAACTGATGTTGGTTAAAGGGCAACTGCGGTCGAAAACTAAACCGAAATAAATGACTGGTATCGCTTTAGTGGCACGAAATATGATCACAGCCGAGATATTGCTTCGAAGTGAAGCTGCGCACTCCACTAAAACCGAGTTAAACATGCGACCAGCTGCTTTTTACCAAGTGGCAAGCGAGTTAGCTTTTAGTCAAGGAACACTAATACAGTACCCTTGTGACATCACTCGCGGTTGGTTGGTTGTACCCAAGGTAATAGCTAATCTAATAACGTCGGTTGTACCGCATACCGAAGCATCCATCTGACGTCACGTCGCGGCCGTACGGCTGATGATCAGTGTTGCCATCTCTATAGCAGATAGATTTGGTTTTGCCATAGATGCCTGAAACCAAACTTTGAGCCGTGATATTTATATAACTACACACAATATAAAAAGAAAAATTTATGCCCCGTAATTTACGGACACTGCTTTAGCTAAGACCAGTTGTAAATCCAAAATTAAAAGAGTGTTGACCGGAATTGCCCTTCAAAGGGTACTCCCTTTGACATTTTCTTCATGGTCCCCGATTTGCCTCAAAATTGACCAGAATAACACGCCAACATCACTAAAAAATAACCCAGATATTAGGGCAAAATATTTTTGTTTTGTTTTCAAAGTTATAGAACTTTTCAGTTTTGGCCCTCACCAATTTTTTCTTTTTCTTATCTGAAAGTTTTTATTAGAAAGAATTAGGAAGTGATGCCGGCAGTCCGGCAGGTTTTTTCTTCACTGAAATAGATCCGCATGCTGCCACAGTGTCATTTCTTGTTTTAATGATATTAGGCTTAGGTAGACGTCGCCTCATAGATAAATTTCGTTTTTCTCAATTGTCTTTTGATCGAGGTAACATCGTGTTCTCAAACTTTCGCATTCTATCCCAACCACCAAAGTCACATTCTCACGGTGTTTGAGCTTTCTGCGATGCATAGTTTATTTATTCGGGCCGAAAAACACCGTTCTCGTTTCTCGGAAACTCCCTGTACTATAAATACACTGCACTTTCAAAGTAAGGTTCAAGTACTTTTGGCGGTAATCAGGGGTGCATCAGTTATTTTCGGAAATGGTGGTGAATATTGGATAAAGTCAAGTGGCCACAGAGTAGTTGTTTTACTCTCGCTGACCAACTATTTAACACAATCAGCTTATAAAGCACTTATTCGTTGAAGCGTTCCAATTTTGTGATACAAATTTAACAAGATCAAATTTGGGGAATGTACTTTGGAGT